>CATIWM010572824.1:0-79761 GCA_949671775.1 Mallotus repandus
GAGCTTCATCAAGAGTGTGGCTGATATAATAGATAAAATAGGCTTGTTTGTCTCTTCGTTGCCCGAGAACAGCTCCTATTGTATAGTCACTAGCATCACACATTATCAAAAAGGGAAGGCTCCAGTCCGACGGCTATAAAACAGGTGCTGAAACAAGAGCTTCTTACAACCTGTCAAAAGTAAGTAGATAATCACTAGTAAATTCAAAAGGAACATCCTTGGCAAGCAAATTAGTTAAAGGCTTAGTGATTTTGGAAAAATCCTTGATGGAACACTGATAGAACCTGGCGTGTCCCAGAAAACTCCGTATTCCCTTAACAGAGGTAGGAGGTGGGAGTTTTTCTATCGCAGCAACTTTAGCCTTGTCAACTTCAATGCCATTCTTAGATATGATATGTCCGAGCACCACTCCTTTGGTCACCATAAAATGACACTTCTCCTAATTAAGCACTAAGTTAGTATCTACACAACGCTGCAACACTTTAGAAAGGTTATCCAAACATGCATCAAATGAAGAACCATACGCAAAAAAATCATCCATGAACAACCCCATTATGTCCTCAACAAAATTAGAAATTATAGACATCATGCATCTCTAAAAAGTGGCGGGTTCATTACACAGCCCGAAAGGCATTCTCCTATGTGCATACGTTCCATAAGGGCATGTAAATGTAGTTTTCGCTTGGTCATCAGGATGGATGGGAATTTGAAAGAAACCTGAATAACCATCTAAATAGCAAAAGAATGAATGATTTACAAGCCTTTCTAAAAGTTGATCAATGAAGGGTAAAGGGAATTGATCTTTCCCTGTGGCTTTGTTTAACTTCCTATAGTCAATGCACATGTGCCACCCTATGACAATCCTAGTTGAGATCAATTCAATGTTCTCATTCTGCACTATTGTCATACCTCATTTCTTAGGGACAACGTGGATTGGACTAACCCACTTACTATCTGAAATAGGATAGATAATCCATACATCAAACAACTTCACAATTTCCTTTTTAACCACCTCTTTCATGTTAGGATTTAAATCAAATAATGGTGGCCAGGCTTTATGTAAAGCAACTATGTATAAATGTGTTTTATATTACTTTGATGATGTTTACTCTACTATGTTTTATTTTGCAAAAATTAATATCAATCTAATTTTTAAAATTTGATTTCCTATATTACTTAGTTATCCTATATTATAGTTAATATTCATAAACTCATCAAATTACATGAGAATTTTTATTTTCCATTACATGAATATGCCAAGTTTTTCTTAGGAGGTATTTTAATTCTTTTAACTAATATAATTATAATTATAATATAATTTGACTAAGTTAAATGGTTGGTTTAAAATTTCCATCTCGGCCTTCGTGAGACGAGGTGTGACAATTTTAATGTGACTATTTATTCTTATGGTTTCATTAAGAATGAGGATGAGCCATGTGTTTACAAGAAGGTTAGTGGGAGCTAACTCGCTTTCCTAGTCTTGTATGTAGATGACATTCTTCTCATTGGTAATGATGTTAGTATGATAACTTCTGTGAAAGTATGGTTATCTAAAACCTTCTCGATGAATGACTTAGGGGAGGTTACCTATATTCTTGGGATTCGAGTCTATAGAGATAAATCGAAGAGAATGATAGGCTTATCCCAAATTCTTTACTTAGAAAAGGTGTTAAAGAGGTTCAACATGCTTGATTCCAAAAGGGGATTGTTACCTTTTAGATATGGTATCCACCTATCAAAGGAGATGTCGCCCAAGACACCCGAGGAAATGGCGGAGATGGCCAAGGTTCCTTATGCTTCGGCTATAGGAAGCCTAATGTATGTTATGTTATGTACTAGGTCGGACATTGCCTATGCTATTCGTATGACTAGCAGGTTTCAATCCAACCCAGGCTTGGAGCATTGGGTGACAGTTAAGGCTATCCTTAAGTACTTGAGAAGGACTAAGGATTTAGTCTTGACTTAAGAAGGAGGTGATTTACAACTTACAAGTTTCATATATTTTAACGTCCAGTCAGATGTGGATGATAGAAAGTCTATATCTAGGTTTTTCTTTACCTGTAATGGAGGTGCAGTGAGCTGGAAGAGTTCAAAGCAAAGCATCATTGTTCATTCCACTATAAAGGCCGAGTAGCATCAGATGTTGCTAAGGAAGCTGTTTGGATTCACAAGTTCATCACCGAACTAAGAGTTGTTCCTTTTATTGAGTTGGCAATTCCTCTCTTCTGTGACAATAATGGAGCCACTTCTTTGACAAAGGAGCCAAGGTCTCACCAGAAATCCAAACACATAGAAATACGCTATCATATTATTAGAGAACTTGTTGGAAAGGGTGATGTGCTCGTACAAAAGGCAGCGTTAGTCGATAATTTGGCTGATCCACTAACTAAAGCACTTACCCAACTGCAGTTAAATCGTCATCTTGAGAAGATGGGTCTTAGATATTATAGTGAATAACGCTAGTGCAAGTGGGAGATTGTTAGTATAGATGTGCCCTAGTGCCATTTCTTGTAATATAAATGACATTATACTTTTATCCATATGGCAATTAAATATTCATTTAAATAAAGTATTTATTTATTTGAGTATTTACCCTTTAGCATTATATTAAAAGAATTTATTATCAAGAGTTGATAATATGAGTGATAAATTCTTTTAGTACATATGCTATAAAATGTTTGTAGGATTAATATATGGGTAGTATTAGTCTATAGACTATCACCTCTGTCTATTTTCCTTGATCGGTATATGATATCGATAGTAAGAGGTAGTGAGTCTCATGCTACTTGATATGAGATATCAGAATAGACATGTGGATACTCATTTGATAGGTAGATCAAACTGTGACATAAGATAAGTGATTGCATGGGAATTCACTTTTGTCAACAATTACTGTCTTAGATATAATGGTGCATATGGTCCTTTGACCTGAGGTGACATGGTCATCAACATATAGTTGGTTAGAGTTTGTTACTACTTACATACATGTGCTAGCCATGTATGGGTATATGGAGTGTGGTGGCTTTAGTTGGTTATATGTAGGGATGAGTGATCAGCTAGATTGAATCCATTACCTGGAGTTAATCAGGATAAGATCCTATGCTATCTAAGTTATTCTCGATGAATAAGTACCTGGCCAGGTCAAACTTGACTTAACCAATTTCTGATAGAAGTCATATTTTATCAAGAATTGAACAGAAGATGAGGTCATATGATTGAAGCAATTAGAGTTTGACTGACCATGACTCTAATCGACGTCGGGATCATTAAATGAAGGGACATTGAGTGCACAGTAATTATGTTCTATAGTTCTTGTGAATTTACAGATAGCATTCATTTCCAATTGGGTAGCCGTGACATCTATGCTAGGGGTCACTCATGACTTATGGAAACTAAATGTGATTAATTGGTATTTTCACATTTAGTTTGGAAAGAGTTTCCAATAATATTAACAGTTAATATTATTTATTTCAATTGCCATTTGGAGAACCTAGTAAGTCACACACATTAGAGTAGCACCGATAATGATAATAATTAATTTGATTAGTAATTAAAGTGTTTAATTAATTAATTAAATTAATTGAATTGAATTTTTGCTTGTGAGGGCATCTAGCATATCCCAAAATCTAATTAAATACTAATTTAGACTTAATTTAATATGTGATATTAAGTTTAAGGACCAAATTAATATTTGCCACCTTTACTAGTTTGGATATGGGCCATGAGATGGACCACATATATGTAGTTTAATGGATGATTGATGGACTTAAATAATTAAGTGTATTAGTGATAAGGCCTTTTATTTAAGTGTTAAATAAAGCCTATAAGACTAATTAGTGGATGTTGTAGAGATGGGCCTATTTAAGAGTTACATAAGCCTAAGCATAAGCCCATTTACTAAAGCAGGTGCCACATAAGCATGCGACATGGTGGCCAAATAAGCATTGCTTTATATGCAATGTGATTGCCTGGTTGACAACATGGCGATGTGTCACAAGCATGCACCTTAAGTTAGCGATCATTCTCTACATGCATGAGGTAGCTTATTTTACACTTAAAGTGAAAAAGTAAGAACATGCATGAGATTGCTTATCCTACACTCAAGCTTAAGTTAGTGGAGAATCTCTACACATGAAAATTAGTCTCTTACATACATTCACTAAGTTAGTGGAGTCTCTCTACACACTTCTATTATCATTTACATTTGACAGACAAAAAACCACTAAGAGAAAAACAAGAGTTGAATCTTCTTTTTCTTCTTCTTTCTTCTAAGTGTTGTAAGTATATGAGTGAGAGATACAAGAGTTGTATTTCTTTATAAGTCCATTATCATCATCCCTTATACAAAAGTTGTGCAAGTGAAGGCTATATCCATCCAAAGGTGGCAAAAAGTTCTACCTAATCCAAGCAAAGAGAGGAGCTCTAGGAAGCTTTTGGGTCACCACAAAAAGGACCTTGCAGGTAGAGATTCTTTAAAAGCATGGAGTCATTCCAGTGCCACTTGTGTGTTTCAAGCTAGAGGCTTCATACTTGGGGAGCTAAGAGTTTGTAAATTTGCCTTAACCATTTCCTAAAGCCTATCGAGCGTGCTACCAACATTCGGAGTTTGTAAGAGTTACTAAACTCTATATGTAGGTCTCTAGCCATGCTTTGTGCTTTGGTTGTTTTGTGAATCTTTCATTTTTATTGTCTATTAAGCATGCAAGCAAATTAGTTGTGTAAATTAAATGTGTTGTGATCTTGGTAGTTTTTGGAATTCTTGCCTTTCATGCAAGGATTACACACTAAGACAAATTTTTGAAATTTATCCTAATCGGTTTTGTGCTCACACCACACTTCCACTATATTCTGGTGTGTGTAATCGATTCCTTTCAATAATATACTTAGTTATCATGAGAATGAATTGAGAAATACTAATGTGATCTAATAAAATGCTACATTCGGGCTTTAGTTTTTCTACCATTTTTTTCCAGTCTTTACGGGGCCTTACCAAAGATTTAGGGTGAGATGAGGCATCCTTATATTCTTTCAAGAAAATAAGGTCTTTGGCTGAGGAGCCAAGGTAGGGGAGTAGAGGACCTTCCTTTGGAATGGAGCAAGAGGAGTGAGGAAGTAAAGTAATTGCAGTGCTATTCTTCCCTCTATATGCGAAATACCTTAAATTTACAAGCTCAAGTAAGGAATAAAAATAAATAAAAGGAGTTGCATGGATAAAGAGGTGAAGAAAATTTACCTGATATTAAGGTTTTTAGGACAGGGATTTATTTTCACATCCTTGATAATTTTGAGTTTAATTACCTATGAATTTAAATGTTAGAAGAATGGAAGAGTAATTAACTCAATATTAATATTTGGTTAAACAACTAAGTATAATAAGGTGTACCTCAAGGTCATCTTTTACCACATCAGAGTAGACAAGTATTTTCAAAATGGGAACAGAACGTAAAGCTAGCAGCTGGTTAAAGAAAGAGAAAATTTCAGTATAATAAGTAGCTTTAATTCTTAAAGATAGAGGTAATGGAAATAAAAGAAATACATGTTTTGTTATGAACCTTATAGCGATGTTGTTGTTTGACGACAAAGGAGGAGGAGTTTGGCTTGGAGCATTAGAGGATTCAGGATTCATTTTTACTTAATAAAGACAAACAATTAATGAGAAAGGGCAAGCATATCAAGGTTAAAGTAAAAAGCAAAAATTCCCGAAATGCACAGTAAAATTTGTAAAATTTCTAGGCAAGATATATTGAAATACGGCTAAAATCACAATTAATTTGGCCTTAGGATGATAAATGCCTTGAATTTAAATAAATCATGCAAATATATATGGTTTTGGCTATTTATTAAAAAATTTTGCTCTTGGAAAGTAGGTGAAAGTGATTGTGGTTTTCTAAACCACATGCTTATTTGCAATAATACGTGAACAATTCATTAGCTATCATTGGCTAAACATGTTGGATGGAATAATGGTTTTTCCCTAAGGAAAATAATTCACAGGTAAGAGTATCGAAATCCAAGGTAAATTAAAGGTTAAGTTGGTAAATTCTTACCAAAATTAATTTGGGAAAGTGGTGTTAAGAGATGAAAATGATGCATTTTAATAATTTTCCCAAGGTAAAAGAGCTGATTTCATAAGAAAAAAGGGTAAAATATTTTGGCCTAAAGGCTAAAATAATTATCTAAAGACCTTCAAGATTAGTGATTATATTGATGACAAAGTAGACAAGAGTTTGCTTCATAAAATCTATCATTGATATATTAATGATAAGTTGAGGTCAACAAGTAGTTTGGTAACATGGATTTGGCTAAAACAGTGCTAACATAGGCTTAATGTAGTCATTTTAAGTCAAGTCCATGGAATTTTATTGCTAAAATATTCTCTAATTTTGGCAAAATAACGCAAATGTGAATATAACCACGGAAATAATAATTGAAATGTCTAAAGATGATTTTAAGAAAGTATGGCACTAAAATTAATTTTTTGCCAAATAAAGCTAAATTTGTTCTTTAATTAAATTTTGGCTTGAAGAGCTAAAAAATGCTTATTTCCTATAATTTTCTTTTGGCATGTTATCCTAAACAAAATTTTATGTTGAAGCATATAGCCTAAGATTTTAAGTTGAAAAATTTATTCGGCTAGAAATTAGAAAAGATGTATGTCTAGTTTCTTAATTTGGTCAAGACACTAAAAGCAAGTGATGGGCCTATAAAATCCCCAAGGATAATTGGTAAAACTCAGCCAATTAGACTATTGGCTAAAGTCAAAACATGGTGTACTTGTTTTAGCAAAATTTGTGAATGTCCAAGAAAGATGAAGCCAAGGCCAAACAATTTGATTTTGGCTTGAGATTAGCACAAAAACATGGAATCTTGAAGTACGCATACATGTAGGCATGGATAATATACAAAGAATGGAATTTAAAGCCATCTTTTGGTCATATTGCTCAAAGTTAATTTATACCTTCTTGGAAAGAGACAAACCAAAATTTTTGGCTAAATTCACAATATTTGAGCAGATATATGTTGTTTTTAAGCACAAAATATTGTCCAAAGCTAGGCTAATTTATTTGCGTTAAAGATTTACACTAAGATAAATTTTGGCACAAGGAATAATAGTCTCAATGCTAAAATTAAATTTCCAAATCAAAGCTTAGATAAAATAAGCTAAGCGATGAGCCTTAGCTAAAAATCAAGACACATCACCTCTATGCTAAGCTTACTTAAAAGAAAAGATTAAATTTATTCTTGACCTTTAAAGTTAGCACTAAAGGTGTAATATTTAGAGTGAATGTGCATATGGATTTGACAAGGATATAAACTTTGGCCATATCAAGGAAGAAATGAAAGCTAAAAATTTGTGCTTGAAATTTAAGTCAAAATGTAGATTTTTACACTAAAATTTCAGCGTTTTTGGCTAAAAATAATTTGGCTATATAAATAGCTAGGTTGATATTTTTCCTAGACATGTAAATGTTTGGTAATTGGCCAAATAATTGAATGAAAGCCAAGAGAATGAATAAATTTTTGATTAAGAGTGCTTTTAAAATTCAAGAATGAAAGATCAATGAGAAATTAAAAATATGAATTTCATTCTTATAACCAAGCAAACAAAGCACTTGCAAGCGTAAAGCTAAATCTACGAAGGGTTTATTTGGCTAAATGTTAAAATTAAGTATGTGGAATTAGTTTGGCATGAATTTGCCAAAATAAAGCTAAATTCTACAAAGAATAAATGAACCAAAATAAACAATTTTTTCAGATGATAGTATTTAAATGCACAAGTCTTGAAGAAAAACTAAAACAAATGCATTCATAGTGGAATCATTTTGGTATTAATTGCCAGAATAATGATTTTTCTTAAGAATGATTAATTTTTGGGGATTTTAATTTTGTTTAATTTTTTTTTTCAAATTACAGGTTATATAGCTAAGTTAAAAATAAATTAACTTGGCAAAATGAATGCATTAAGTAACTTAAGTGACATTCCTTCAAATTTGAGGGAAACATTTTTTTGGCATAAAATTGCTAAAATATGGCCGAATTGCAAAGTTAAATTAGGCTAAAAAAATATATTTTGTGTTCGTCACATTTCCAAGCATTCAAGGAAACCTGAGTGTTGAGGAAATGAGCAATATACAAGACATGCTTGTTTTAAGCATGAGTTACCAAATATTCGATCAAAGAATGAGTTTTCCTTGAAGAAATTAGTTCCTAAAATCAAAATTTTACATTTTGATTTTATCACTCTTCCTAAAGCTAAGTGAGCAAGAAAATGGAGACTGCATTTGGTTAAAAACATGACAAAATTAAGTTGAATTCACTTAGCTAAATGGATGTATTTATGGGAGGTAAGATTATTTTGGCACTAGAATTGATGAAATAAGCCAAAAACAAAGTAGTAAACAAGAATGTGCTAAACTAGCAAAATTAAATTTTTGGCTAAATAAATTTCACCAAGGCATTCACCAAAAATCACAAAGCCAACAAAATCATGACATTTGGCTAATCATTCACTTCATGAACATGTTCAATTAATTTGGGTCACAAAAGCTGCAATTTCAACATCTATCAAGCAATTTAAATGATTAAAATTAATTGGTAGCGTGTAGCTAAATTATCATAGCCAAATAGCCAAATGAGCAAATAAAAAAAATCATTCGGTTACAATTTAAATTTATACCGAATTAAAAAGTAGTGTTTGGCTAATTGCAAACAATTTCTCCAAAAGATAATGTGCATTCAAGGAGGAAAATATTATCAAGCTATTAAAATCACTAAATAAACATAAAAGATTATTAGTTCTCAAAGTAATTCAATTTAAAAAAAGGGAAAATTTACCTCTTTTCTTTTTCTTAGAATACACTTTAGAGAAGAATTTATCTTGAGAAAGTGGTGAGAATTTGATTGAACACTTTGCAAAACTTGCAAAACCAAGAAAGGAGGAAGAAATTGTTGATTTAAAGCTGAAATTTTGCTTGGGATAGCAGTACTACTGCTGTTGCTACTTTTGTTTAGAGAGGCCAGCACCTTCAGGGGCTGTTCTAGGGAGTGTGGTTTGAGCCGTCGGTGGAGAAGTTGAGTTGGGGCCAACCAAAAGTGGTCCAGTCATCTGAAAGTTGACTGGGGCAGCAACGTACGAAGCGCGAGCAGCCCAGCAGCAACAACGTAACATGCTACTTACTGTCTGACATGTCATGGCTGCTGTATGATGTCGGGTGGTTGTTCGACAGTGATGGAGGAACTGAACTAAGAAGAAGAAGGAGAAGAAGAAGAAAGAAAAAGGAAAGGAGAGGAAGGAAAAGAACATAAAGAAAAATTTGGAAATTTTTTGGGAAAAGTGGATTTTAGAGATTTATCAAGATGGGAGTTTTAAGAGGACTTTAAAATTGAGAAATTTGTGCATTGATTAGGAATAGAAATTAAAGGAGAAGAATTTGGAATTGAAGGTTTTGAAGTACTGGTAAACAAATTTTGAGAACTTTTTACTTGGGGATTTGATTCTTTCAAATTTAATTCTTGAAGAAAATTTAAGTAAATTAAAGATTGATGGTTGTTAGAATGTGATAATTGCTCACTAATTGAAAAATTCAAATTTTAATTCTTGGAATTTGAATTTAGGACTGGAGATTTGAAGGTATGTTCTTGAGTAGATGAAGATGGAGACTCAAGACAGTAATAGTTTTTAGCCTATCTGCCTCTTTCTGAAAGCATGTCCAAATGATCCATTCAGGCTTGATCTTGTTCCCATTCTTCTTGATTTTTCCAAGCCTCATGAGGAGCAATTACTCTCCAATAATATTCATCAAATTCACCAAATTTTACCTTAGGCCTAGGCATGGGAATGAAGAAAATTAGATAAAGAGGTGAAATTTTGGTTAAAAGATTCATATGTGGAGATTATATATATGAAGGTGGGCTTTAAAATGGATTTTTTTGAATTGGCTTACGTGTTAGTTAGCATTGCGCTTAGTCCAAGCTAACAACATCTGGGGGCATTATTTTTACCCAAATTAAATTTTGGACTACAAATGATTAACCCATTAACTAGCCCATTATTTTTAATTGGATGAAATTTTTAAAAAGCCTAAACTAAAGTCCAATTTGCAGAAACACCTGAGCTGGAGGATAAAAATGGAAAAATCCAGAAGCATAACTGTTCACATTCATTCCTGCTAAGACTTAGGGAGAAAAGGGATATGTGTGAACGACTGAGGGTTCCGAGTGGGGCATGGAAACTTTGCTGGATAGGATATCTGTTCCATTTTTAGGACAGGCAAAAATGATTAGTCTCGGGGGGATGCAAGACACTTTTGTGTTTGGAGTCACCACCTGGTCTTTAGAAAACTAAGAAAAATGAAAGGGACGACATCGGGTCACTCAACGAGTATAGTCCCCAGCCGAGATTCTGGGCTCTTGCGATCTCATATACTTTTTGACTATTTCTCATTTTAATACTCAATATATGGCTACCGCAGCACCCTAGTTTCGGTAATGACAGTTGATATATATGCATTCACATAAGCACGTTGATAATAACAGAAAGCACGAGAAATTCAGCATAATTATTTACAAGGCTTTCCTAATAAATACATATGAAAGAGAAAAAATGCGGAAATGTAAATCTAGTCCTAAACTAGAATACACCTGCAAAACATAGGTTAACACAACTATGTGCTATTCTATCTATTCATCTACTTGGAAAGCTTATAGACACAATAAAGATGGTGAATGATTAAATAGATGCACGTAGTTTATGCTCTAGCAGGAATTATTAAAAAGTAGTTCTAAATTATAAGATAAATGATAAATGATCATGACTACATCATTGGACCACAATATCGAAGCTCTAGCTTAGATAAGGAGCTTTCATGTTTATTGAATTCATATTGATGCAAAATGACAGTTAATTATGAGCAAACAAAGCAGAGATTATTCAATCAGCATGCAAATTACCAATCTCATCACCCAAATCATAACAATTTGTCAACTGCTGGCGGCGATAAGGTAAAATGCAAAACAATAAAAAAATATGCAAAAATGATTATTTGGTCCTCAGATTTGACTAAGCTTGTTTTTAAGTTTTTAAATCTTTAGCTTCAACAAATTTTCAAGCTTTCCTCGTCGAGAGGTTGAAAATGAAGTGTGTAATCCAAATTTGTATACCTTTGAAGCGTGCTTTGACAAAGATGAGGGTGGGTTTGGTGCAAAAGTGGTCTAAAAACCCTACAAAAAATGTAGAAAGTGGGTTAAAGGTGTGTGGTTTGGGGCTCCTAAGCCTTCAATTTGACAGTGTTTCAGAATGTGTGTGCTCTCTTTTTAGCACTTGCCTTTTTTCTTCTTCTTTTTGGCTCTTGCCGGTTTTTCCTAGGCTCTAGCCTTTGCTTCCTAGGCTCTTGCCTTTGCTTCTAAGCTCTTACCTTGGCTCTGGCCGTTGTTGAAATGGGAGGTAGAGACCTTTATTTATAAGGAAATGTGCCCAAAAAAATGTGACAAATAGTCAAAATACGCGTCATCACGCACCTGGGACGTGTGATCATGCGCTTAGAACACGTGATCACGGCCCTAGGGTTCGTGATCACGGGCTCTTGAACGCATCACGTGGCCTTCCCAGGCTCTGATCGCACTATTTTGGGGGTGTTTTTCAGGACTTTTGGACCTTCTAGACGTATTTCTAAGGTTCGTTAAATCGGCTCCCATTTTTACACAAGAACAAAATGTGTTTGTGCGTGATCACGCACTGCGAATCTACTCATGCGCTACTTCTCAAGGTTACACACTCTATTCCAAGGTCATGTCCGAAAGTTTTAAGGGCCTATGGATGTATTTTTAATGCTTATTTTGTCAAAATTGACTTTTGATTTTCACAAAGTTGAACTCCGGTCTCATGAGTTGAACATTGGTTTGATGAGTTGCTTATTTTGAGCTTAAAATGAGCAACTCACCACTTCGATTATTCGTATTTCATGAAATTAAGGTGTAACTTAATCATTCAGAGGTTGATTTTGCTCGGTTTGGGCTTTTTAGATTTTTGACATGCTTCAGAGGCAGTACAAATGAATAGACACTTGTCATGTTCGGAGGGATATTTTCATCAATAGACCTTTTTGGGGACAGTCAAAATTCGATGTATGATAGTTACCCCCTGCTTCGCGTGTGTTGCATAGGCTCCTAACGCTGATGTCAATACACGTAAAGCAATGCAGAGATGCAAAAACAGTTTTGTGAGGAGAGAGAAACTTACTTGAGTGTTGTGTTGTCTTGACTTCATACGTCTGTCTAGTTTTTGTTGTTTATGATTTAATCTTCATTGTTGCTTGGTGATTCGGCTGTCATGTAGTTTGGGATGCATGCAATATGCAATTTGGGGTTCACACAAGAATGCAATTCAAAGTTCACATAAGATGTAATTTCAAGATTCATGCAAGATGCAATTTTGGGATTCACATAAGATGCAATTTTGGGATTCACATAAGATGCAATTTTGGGATTCACACAAGATGATAATGATATATGCAAGATGCGAAATGCAGTGTAAAATTTATAATGCATGATGCAATTTCAGGGTTCACGTAAAGCATGAATGTAAGTTTCACATGAACGTGGTAATGATGCTTTTTTTCATGCAAAATGATGTAGTTTATGATACACACAAAATTATGCAATTTGAGATACACCAAAGATGCATTTCTTCACACAAGATGATTCAAGTATGTGAGACAAGCACGTGATAGTGATATGCAATTAGGCACATAATATGTAAGCATGCGTATGCAAATGTAATGACCACCCTTTTGGGCATTATACTTGATCTCTCTAGTTGTATCAAGAGCTCTTAACATTCTCTAGCAATGTTAAGGGATAATTAACACTCTCTAGTAGTGTTAAGGGGTTTACTAGCAATGCTACCCTCACCTGATTAGGGTTTTAGGTAGTGCTAGGATCACCTAATTGGTGTCAACATCTCCTTTACATGTTCAGGGTTGTTAGGTAGCGCTATAATCACCTAATTGGTGTCGTGCAAATTAGCAATGCTACGCTCACCCATCTAACACTCTCTAGTAATGTTAAGGGTTCTTAACACTCTCTAGTCGTGTTATGTGTATTTGACACTCTCTAGCAGTGCTTAATACTACTCTCACCGCTTTTGGTGTCAAGTAGGAGTGATCAGTTGTGATTGTGATTATGCTTGGTGTAGTTGCGATTTGTGTGTTTGTGATTTGTGTTTTCTTACCTTTTGGTTTTGTAGCAGATGAATTCTCATTGAATGTTCTTAAGCTTTCTCGATATCGAACATTGTTGAAGACTTTTGGATATTTATTGGCTAGTTACAACATAAAGTCATTCCTTTATTTTGATCTTCTTGTAGATGCTTCTTAATCCTGACCAACGATGATGATTTTTGAGTTTTATTTGGCTAGTTGCAGCTCGAGATCCTGAGAAAGCATTTATGAACATGTGATAATGAATTTCTTATTAATTTGTTTGAAAATAATTTTTATTCTTGAATTTGTGCATTAAATTAGTCATGGTTAATTGAGTGCTTCTATTCTTGAATTCTTGCAATTGATCCATCAATGCTAAGAGTTGTATATATTAGAACATTTGAGCTATCTTAACTATGATAACCCTAATTAATGCTTATCACAGCAATTCAAAAACATGATCCACAACTCATGGTCAAGGCTATTTGTATTTCCAAGTGGAGAGCAAGCTTACCAAGTGAATATCTGAAGAATATAGCAAGATAAAACTTACAAAAAATCTAGATGAATAGAATAAATTTCGATTATCAAGAGGCTTTTGACCAATAAAGTGATAACTGACCATACATTTTTTTTTTGTGGGGGCTTCCTTTCTTTAGTACCCCCCACCGTTCCCGTATTACTAAGCATGGATACCGCAAAAAGGTCACACAAAGATTTATTATTATCATTTATTATTTTTATTTTTATTTTTATTTTTATTTTTTTACTTTGCTTTCCCTACATTTATTTTCATCTTTCTCTTCTCAAGCATTCCCCGCCTTCTGTCACTCAGCGTGAATGCTGTCGAGGAGTTCTTTGAATGCTTGCACTCAATTTTTGGCATTGGAGTAAGTGAGTATGGTCTTAAGATCACTAGCCTCTCTGAAAGTTATCTTGATAGCTGTAATTTATTTTGTTCATCAATGTCCTTTATAGGTTTTATCTTACGTGTTCTTCGTCCATCAAGGTGGTAGGCAAGCATTAGATTGATTAAATTTTAGAAAATCTCGACTTTAGAGATGTTGATCGTGCTTAGGAAATCATGAAATGAGCATTAGAGGAAGATTATAATAATTATAATCAGCTCACTCAATCTAATATATGCAATTCATGGTAGAGATGAAGATTTCAAAAATATAAAAAAAAGAGTTATTATTATTATTATTATTTTATTTTCAATGTATGAATGCTAATGTAGATGCATGTTTTAGAGAGAGAGAGAAGGAAGATGACACTCCCTAGTATAGAGGTGGTGATGATGGCGACACTTGTCAATTTGTTGTGTTTGATGTTGTCATTTCTGTTGACTATTGATGTCGTTACTGCATATTGTATGCTTTGATACTACAACCCTTGCTATATTCTTATGATTGTAGCTCTTGCTATGGTTGCTTCATGAGCGGCTTTCTCCTTTATGTGCTTGAATTTGCTTTAACTTGCACGGTTGCTTTAGCCTTTTATTGCATTTCTTCTATTGATTTGTTGCTTCTTGCTCTTGCTTATTGGTTAAGTTGCTCTTCCCTGCGAAATAAAGGGATTTTATTTAGTGTTTGTTTATTCATAGAATGATTCTCAGTCGAAGTTTATTTTGACTTCCCTTTTAATGGTCTTGTGGTCCATGCTGGGAGGGCTTTGTGCTTTTAGCCTTGTTTGATAGTCTTGTTAGGATATGGTAATTGCTGTGCTGTGCACCTTTTACTGTAGTGACTGTAGCCATTGCTTTACTAATTATAGCTCTTGCTATAACATCTGTTGCCCTTGCTATAATTATAGCTGTCATTGTGGTGTCTGTAGCTCTTATCGTACTAATTGTGGTTCTTATTATGATGACTACAGCTCTTGTTGTAGTTTCTGTGGCTCTTGTTATGATTATAGCTTTCATTGTGGTGTCTGTAGCCCTTGTTGTACTTACTGTGGTTCTTGTTATGATGACTGTAGCTCTTGCTGTAGTTTCTATGGCTCTTGTTGCGATTATAGCTCTCACTATGGTGTCTGTAGCCCTTGCTATACTAACTATGGTTTTTATTATGATGACTACAACTCTCATTGTAGTTTCCATAGCTCTTGTTGTGACTATACCCTTGCTATAATGATTTTAGCTCTACCTCTAGCTCTGGCTGTGAGGACTATAGCTCTGGCTGTGATGATTGTAGCTCTGAATGTAATGATTGAAGCTCTGGCTATGATGACTATAGCTCTAACTGTGAGGATTGTAGCACTAACTATGAGGACTATAGCTCTAACTGTGAGGATTGTAGCTCTAGTTGTGATGATTGTAGCTCTAGGTGTGAGGACTGTAGCTCTAGCTATGATGATTGTAGCTCTGGCTGTGTTGATTATAGCTCTGGTTGTGAGGACTGTAGCTCTAGTTATGATGGTTAGAGCTCTAGTTGTGAGGACTATAGCTCTAGCTGTGATGATTGTAGCTCAGGCTGTGGGTATTGTAGCTCTAGTTGTTTGCCTTAGCACTTGTTGTATGTGTTATTCTAGTTATAGCTCTTACTATTTGATTTTAGTACTCATTGTCTATATAGCTCTAGCTATCTGTGTAGCTTTAGCTGATAGGATTTTAGTACTTACCATTTGTGTAGCTCTAGCTGTCTGATCGTAGCTCTTGTTGTTTGTGTAGCTTTTGCTGTCTAATTTTAGTTCTTGCTATTTATGTAGCTTTAGCTGATATGATTTTAGCACTTACTGCTAATATGATTTTAGCACTTGCTATTTGTGTAGCTCTAGTTGTCTGATTGTAGCTCATGTTGTCTGTGTAGCTCTAGCCGTCTTATTTTAGCTCTTGGTGTCTGTGTAGCTATAGCTGTTTGGTTTAACGCTTGCTATCTGTGTAGCACTAGCTTTTTAATTGTAGCTCATGCTGTCTATATAGCTCTAGCTATCTGATTTAAGCTCTTGCTATTAGTGTAGCTCTAGCTATTTAGTCTTAGCTCTTGCTATTTGTGTAGCCCTAGCTGTAGCACTTGTTATGGTATTTTTAGCTCTTGTTGTAGTGTCAGACTAGGCTTTTGGAGCTAGCATTTTTGTCTTATCAGGTGCAAACCTTACCTTACTTGAGTTTGTTTGCTGCCCATGTAGATGCTTGCCCCCTAGAGTACTTGATGCTATCCTTTTGCGGTCCTCATCTTGATGTGGATGCCTCAGGAACTTTATTGGTATGCTTTCGACTTCCTTGAGCATTCTAATCTTCCTTAAATGTTTGGGCTTATGGCTTCTTGGTGCGTCGCCTTTTTTATCATTTTCCTGCTTATGACGCATGTTTTGCATTTCTATGTAAATGTTTATGATGCATGTTTTCCATGTTTGTGTATGCAATGATCATTTGTATGTAAATGTTTATGATTCATTTTTTCCATGTTTGTGCATGTTGCACTCATGCTGCATGTTTCTAATGTTCATGCACATAATGCTCATTTGTTGGTGACATGTACTTCCATGTTTGTGTATGCTATGCCTATTATGCATGTTTCTAATGTTTATGAATGTGATGCATGTTTGATGCAGGGGAAGACCATTCTGAGATTGCTCATTGATAGTAAGGGAAAGAGATAGACCGTTCAAAATGAAGTTAGGGTATCTGAAGATTGAGATTTATTTACTAGAAAAGAGGAGAAAGCCTTTAAGCAAAATTGAAGCGTGACTTAGGTGTTAAGAGTAACCGAAAGGGCATTGGAGCTTTGGCTTTTGACCTTAGGATTCCTTTCACTTTCTTCATTTGATTTAAATTTCTTTTTCTTGTCCAGGGCATTCAGTCAAGCTATTTATCAGATGAGGGAGTGAGAATGGTTTAATAGATGATCCATGTATAGAATGTGACCCACAAATTGCAATTTTTATTGGTTTTTGTTTGTGTGGCTTTGGAGAGTTTAGGAGGTTTTGAGGTGTTTCCATGGTATTTGAGTTAATCTTGTGGTGGCTTTTTGCAAGGTATGTCAGTTTTGAATTTTTGGATTTCAAGCTTGCTAGTCATGTCGTTTGCTTAGGGATTACACCAGAACCATGACCAAAGCTAGCCTTTGGGAGGTAAAGGAGTTTTGTGAAGGGCAGCCAATGAATGTTGAAGAAGCTTGGAGCCCTTTCTAATGTCATGCTCTAAGATTTATTGAGACTTTCATAAGCATCCATCATCACTCGTTGATTCCACCGAGGGATGGGATATGCAAATGCACTCATGTATGCATTTTGGTGATGCTAACAGTTGCACCTTAATATGATATATGCATGTATACTAATACCAATGAGATGTTGGTGATGGAAAAATGGTATTTGACTTTTTCTATGGTATGTGCATGGATGTGTGTATGTATGTGATGTAGATGACTATACTATATGATGAGATTCATGTACGAGTGTGTGTATAAAGGGAATAATGACAATCATGTTGTATGATGAAGAAGCTTATTCATCTTTGCATGTTGCATGGAATGTTCATGGTTGTATGTCATGTTAAAAGAAGAGGATTGTCCCCTAATTTTATTTAAAAGAACATATATGTGTGAGTGATTATACAACAAGAAGAAAAAGAGGAAATGCTAGTGCTCTTGCTTGCATGTAGGAAATGCTAATGGTTCTTACCATTTATTGAGATGAAAGTGTTTTGTTTTATGAATTGCATACATGCATAGAATATGAATGATCAAATTGCATGACAAAAGGATATGTGACTTATATGTACACACACAGAGTACTAAATATATTTTTTCAAGGTGAGAGGAGATTGTTCTATTCTTTAGAGTATGTGAGTGACTGCATGTATGATTGATGATTGTGCTTTGTGAATGCATGTATGCATGATGAATGAAGAGTAGCTTATTTCCCTAAGACAAGTGTGCATATGCATGGAGTGCAAATGGTCATAACATATATAAAGTGCGAGGTGAAGGACATGTCTTCCATTGTAGAAGAATGTAATGCATGATAATTTTTTATGATGCATGTTGGATTCCTTAAACATATGATGTTGCATAGAAGATTAGTGATGATGATTTCTTAAAATACTAATACAAGCGCACATATTTATGGAGTATGCAAAAGTATATGTTTGTGGAATGCTAATTATTATGATTTGTGATGAGGAAGTTTTGGTCATGTATGCAGGTGTTGATGCACATGTGATGTCGATGGAAATGAAGCATTGATGGTGATGCCATATCTCAATGGGGACAGTTATTTTATTTTTCGATGCATATGTCAAATGCATACATGTACATGGCATTAATGATGATAAAATCATATACTTGTATAAGCATGTATGTGAGGGATGCTAATGATTATGATATGATTATGATATATGATGAAATGTGAGATTAATTGTCATTCTGAGACACATGCGTGTATGCAGGTGAATGATTATGCTTTACGAAGATAAGATAATTACTCATTTTCTTGAGCCTATATATGGATGCACTTAATGATCTTACTGCAAGATGATATCGAGGACTCATATTTACTGGAGGCACATGTACAATTCGTGTATGCATAAAATGATGATGGTATTGCTATGCAGAGAAGAGTAACATTGACTTGCACTCTCAGGGTATGCGTTATATTGTAATGAGGATAAGTATGCTATATGATGTAGGTGAGTGTTAGGCTCTAAATGGGGTTTTTTTTTTTGGCTTTTTAGTGCTAAGGTATGAGGAGTTTATTCAAAAGATTAGGTCTAGGCCCTTTAAGGAAAGTAACATGATTAGTGATTCTTGAACGGAGATACTAGGAACAATTTTGATAGCAGGGGGACCAACTCATTTAGGGAAAAAATTAGAGATCTCAATAATAGCATACTTAGCTAATGACCATTTAAGAGGTTTAGAGTTTTTAGGATAAGAGTATGGTAGTTTGTTTATCGCATGGGTGGTTCTTTAGAATAGTAAAGGTAAGAGCAACATTGGGGAGCCTATTGCAAATATTTATTTGAGAAAGGTGAATCGTGTTGGATGAGAATGGGTTAACAATCAACTTAGGCTTCATTTAAAAATAAGGATGACTTGCATTAAAAGTAAGCTTCGGGTATTGGGTGGCCTTAAGTAAGAATGTGTTATGGTGGGAAAGCAGGTCTTTTGGGATTTTTAAATGACCCTTAGCAGTGGTTGGTAGATCCTTGGTTTGCACCTGTGAGTTTCAATGTCCCTTGGAGAGCATTGAAATTTAATGAGGCTAATGTACATCTGACACTTCGAGCTGCTGAGCATTTTGAACTGAACTGGCATGATTAACATCCTTGTTGCCTTTTCATAGGAATCAAGTGTGCTAGGCAGAATACAAATTTGGATGCTCATTTGATTGTAATCCTTATAATCTAATGACGAATCAAAGAATGGCTTATAACAAGTATTCATTCAAGTACATGCCTCATATTATTATTTCCTTTCTGCCCCCTTTTGCCTAGGCTATTCTATGCGCCTAGCTGGGCTTTTATCTTTTATTCTTTCTTTTCTTTTCATCATCATTTTTTTCTCTTTTCTTTTCTTTTTCATCATCATTTTTTTTTCTTTTTTTTTCTTTTTTTTCTCTTTTTATCTTTCTTCTTTTTTTTGGTTGAATGAGGCTGTTACGAGAACTAAACACTTACAGTTTTAATGGAGTGTAAAGTGAGTAAAGATGATCAATAGATTATAAGGTAATGATAAACAAAGGATCTATAATTCTATCAAGATGTCTGATAAACCACATAAACATTCAACACTAGCAAAATAACAAAACTAAGAGGTCACTGTTCAAATCTGGAGTTCATTCTAACTTCTTTGATACTGCTTGTTAATGACTTTCACTAAGGATAATTTTCCATGGTTATCCTTCACTTTTCCTTCTCATGATGATCATATGTAGGTTTGTAGAGGAGCAGTGGGATTTGTTAAGCAAGTGCCCCATTACTTCCATGAGATTTATATTTCCTAAAGGTGGCGAGGTCTATCTCTAAGGGTGGTTGTAGTGAGACTGGATAGTTAGGGAGTGATTTATTTTTGGTGTGGGGTACATCTCTGTATTAGAGTAGAGGGCTAGCTTTGATATTAGGACTCTCTTCCAGGTCCTTAAGATTCCCAAAGTCAATTAGATCTTGAACTATGCATTCAATGGTATAACATTCATCAGTGGTGAGTCTTGGCATTTGCTGATAGTGGCAGTATAGGTTGAGGTCTATTTCGGGTGGTATTTTATTTGGTAGTGTTTTTGGTTTACAGGGTTTCACAAGGTTTCTTTGTTGAAGCATTTTAAATATCTTTGAGAGAGGTTGGTTGAACTTTGAATATTTTCTACACGTCAAAGGAAGATTGACTGTAGGTGATTCTCAGAACTCTAGATGTAATGGATCATAACCCACTGTGTTTTGGTTAATCCCTCTTAGTTCTTTATTTTCATGATCTCATAAGAACTTGTTCATGAGTTTAAAAAGTAGATTCAAGTTCGATCAGGGTGTTGGTGTTTTCTTTCATCAGAACCTCAAGCTGAGCGGTCCTGCAGGATAGTTCTAGAATTTCCATTACCGATTTAGATTTGGCTGCACTTACTATCTTGGAAGAGGATTGTAGACAACCTTCTTGGTAAAATTTGCAATCATCCTCAATGCTCATGACTTTTTTCCCCTTGTTTGACTTAGAATTAGGAGTGTCAGTCTTGCCACTTAAGAAAATCATCTCAACTTTGAGTTCTAGGGTTTAGTTGAGGATATTCTTGATTTCAGTCTAAATAATGGTCTTGATTTCAACTCTAAGGATATTGATTAAGCCACCATCAGCTATAAATTTCTCTATGTGGTCTTTGAGTAGGTCATCTAGACTTTGAATCCCAGATTGCTCAGCCATTTTGAATTGTAACCATTTCTGACTCTCCCTTTAAGGTTACTTTTGGGGTTTATGGTGGCATAAATGATGGGGTTAGTGCAACTACCATGGAATGCATGTATGAGTATAATTGTTATGAGATGTATGCATGGATGCATAATGTTATTTAAAAGGATGACATTAGGAATAAGGACAACATGAATGCATGTTATGTCATGCGCTACGAGATATTTATTGATGTATGAAGCCTTATTAGGAATGCATATGATGTTCTTTGAAGCAAAAACACAGCAAAAAAAGAAAAGGTTAGTAATCAATAAGATAAGCTAAAAGAAAGAATTATGGATGCTTGTAATGCCATAAGTTGTAGAAGAGTCATAATGCGTGCATGATGCGTCCATATAAAGGGACGGGGTGAGAATATATGCATGGGATGTCTATGCAAAAATACAGGATGGCAACAAAAAATCATGGTCAGTGTATGCTATTTACATGTAAGCTATATATGCACGATAATACTGGTTAGTATTTCCTGCACAAGGAACAAACCATTCACAAGCAAGCTCTTGCTTCCAACATTATCGCTCCACGGGGTTATTGAATCTCTTTCCTAGGTGGGTTTTGACCCGATAGTTAGCAGGGGACTATGGTTCCACTCTTAGACTAGGCTGCTTTGATTTGTATTGACGAGAACCAAGAGGTAAACTAAGAAACGACCCTCAAATGCACTCAAGGTAAGCGTATAATGTCAATGTGAGGACCATTCATTGGGTCACAAATGGTGTCTATAGTCCTTACACACTCGCATGTGTAGGGGCTACAACCAACAAGGGGTGTCCAATTTCATGTCCCCACTTTGATATTCGATATATTTACCAAGAGGCATAAAAGTATTATTTGGTAGTTTATAATTTGATTCTTTCAACACAAATGTCTGCAACCTAGTCGAATTTTTTATCTTCTATTATATTTGATAAGGATAAATGGATGACGCTCGTAGGTTCCGTCATTGAAAGATGTAACTATTCACCATTTCTCAAAGGTATTCATATTGAGGTTGATGATTCTTCTCATTCCTTGCACATCGGGCTTATGCAAGGTAAACAAGGATCACATAGTCTAAGTGTGAGCAGTCTATGAGAATGGATGTAATGCCATAAATCAATGATAGAAACTAAAAGTGTCAAAGCATTTGTGAATGTCAAGTTAAGCGGACAGCATCAGGGCTTAGCATGCAAAGCTTGGTAGGATCCTAGTTGAGATTTCTCTTGGTTTATTTACATGAGCTGAGTCGAGGGTATAAGGCTAAGGGCTCCTTTAGCTAGAATGTCCCCCCATGACTAGGGTTACCAACTTCGGTCAGTGAGTCTAGCATTCTTTTCCTAACTCAGGTCACCCCCTTAAGGACTTAGGTCACAGACTCTCGTCAGATGAGTCCGACGAAACCACGAGTAGAGGCTGAGGGTGACAAAATCTAATCGGTCACCCTATGACTCATATGGAACCATAGTGGATCACTTTTCGTCATTGTCGGTTGATAGGGACTAAGGGTGCACGTGTGATTGTGTAGTGCAAATGCAATGGATAAGGGCTCCACATGATTGAGGATTAAGTAATGAGAAATAACCATTTTCAAATTGATCTCTCCAACCAGAGTCCCCAGTGGAGTCAACACTGTGAGCGACCGAGGGTTCCAAGTGGGCCATGGTAACTTTACCGAATGGGACATCTGTTCAATTTTAGGGATAGGGACAAATAATTGGTCTCGGGGGAATGTAAGATGCTTTTGTAAATGGAGTCGCCACCTGGTTTTTAGAAAACCAGGAAAAGATGAAAGGGACGACATCGGGTCACTTAACGAGTATCGTCCCCAGCAGAGATTCTGAGCTTAGGAGATCTCATCTACTTTTTGACTATTTCTCAATTTAATACTCAATATATGGCTACTATAGCACCCTAGTTTTGGTAATGACAGTTGATATATATGCATTCACACAAGCACGTTGATAATAATAGAAAGTATAAGAAATTCAGCATAATTATTTACAAGGCTTTCCTAGTAAATACATATGAAAGAGAAAAAATGCGAAAATGTAAATTTAGTCCTAACCTAGAATACACCTACAAAATAAAGGTTAACACAACTATGTGCGATTCCATCTATTCATCCACTCGGAAAGCATATAGGCATAATACGGATGATGAATGATTAAGCAGATGCATGTAGTTTATGCTATAGCAGGAATTATTATAAAGGAGTTCTAAATGATAAGATAAATAATAAATGATGATGATTGCATCATTGGACCATAATATCAAAGTTCTAGCTTAGATAAAGAGCTTTTGTGTTTATTGAATGCATATTGATGCAAAATGATAGTTAATTATGAGCAAACAAAGCAGAGATTATTCAATCAGCATGCAAATTGCCAGTCTCATCACACAAATCACAACAGTTTCTCAACTGCTGGTGACGATAAGGTAAAATGCAAAATGGTAAAATAAAAGTACAAAAAAGATTATTTGGTCCTCAGATTCGACTGAGCTTGTTTTTGAGTTTTTGAAGCTTTAGTGTCGAAATATTTTTAAGCTTTCCTCATCATGAGGTTGGAAATGACGTGTGTAATGAAAATTCATATACCTTTGAAGCGTGCATTGACAAAGATGAGGGTGGGTTTGGTGCAAAAGTTGTCTAAAAATCCTATAAAAAATATAGAAAGTGGGTTAAAGGTGTGTGGATTGGGGCTCGTAAGCCTTCAATTTGATAGTGTTTTAGCGTGTGTGCACTCTCTTTTTGGCTCTTGCCGATGTTTCCTAGGCTCTAGCCTTTGCTTCCTAGTCTCTTGCCTTTATTTCTATGATTTTACCTTGGCTTTTGCTGTTGTTGAAATGGGAGATAAAGACCTCTATTAATAGGGAAATGTGCCAAAAAAATTGTGAAAATAGTGAAAATGTGCATGATCACGCGCCTGGGAGGTGTGATCATGCCCTTGGAATGTGTGATCACCACCTTAGGGTGCGTGATCACGCGCTCTTACTTGCATCACGCGGCCTTCTCAGTCTCCGATCACACTATTTCGGGGGTGTTTGTAAGGCTTGTTTGACCATTCAGATGCGTTTTCGAGGTTTGTTTTGTCAAAATCGGCCTCCATTTTCACGCGTGAACAAAATGTATTTGTGGGTGATCACGCGCTGCGAATCCGCTCACACGCTACTTCTCGGGGTTACGCACACTATTTTGGTGTCACTTTCGAAAGTTTTAATGGCCTACAGATGTATTTTCGACGTTCATTTTGTCAAAATCGACTTTCAATTTTCACGAAATCGAACTCTGGTCTTATGAGTCGAACACCGGTCTAATAAGTTGCTTGTTTTGAGCAACTTTTGCTTAAAGCGAGTGACTCACCACTCTGATTATTCGTATTTCATGAAATCAGGGTGAAACTTAATGATTCAGAGGTTGATTTTGCTCAGTTTGGGCATTTTTTATTTTTAGCACGCTTCAGAGGCGGTTCGAATGAATAGACACGTGTCATATTCAAAAGGATATTTTCATTCCTGGACCTTTTTGGGGACAGTCAAAATTTGATGTCTGACAATGCGGAAATTTATTTCTTAGAAATGGAAGACTTTTCAGCTGGGGCAATTATTTGAAGGAATTAATTCTAACAGGCAAGAGAATGATTGAAGAGAGATATCTATATCAATCTACAACAATCAACATCTACTTTAGAATTATTAGGCAATCATTTCTTTTAGTTTACAGTGCTAATGTCCGCTTTAGTTTTGTACCGAGTTCTCAAAATCAATATAATTTCCCTTTTAATGTTCAAATTGTCTTTTTTATTTACAAATTAATTTCCGTCTTTGAAATTCAAGTAAATTGTTGTAAAGAAGCTTGGGAATCCAAAAACATCTCTTAGAAGTCACGTCAATTTTTTAGGACTCGCTCCTCTAGTGAGCTCGCAATTTTTCTAAAATCAAAAATTAATAAAATAGTAATTATTTGGGATTATGGTTGAACCGGGTGACTATTAAATTTTATCAGATTTAAGTATAACTAAAAGAATTAATGTTGATAATTAATTAAAATTTTAATGCTATATATTAATTAAAATTTAGAATAATATGAATAATTGATATTTATTTAATAAGTGTAACTCATTTGTAATTATTTGTTTTCTTTTCATTTTCTGATCCCCTTTTCTTGTTTTCTCTATTCACTCGCTAGGTATTTTCTTTGAAAATACTCACTCCTCACTATTTTTCTTTTTCAGGTTGATTGTAATATTAATAGATAGAATAGTTTGCTTGTTTATTAAAATTTGCAAGATGTTGTGAAATTACTTAATCATGAGTCATGAGGTACAAAAGGGTGAGACGACTATTAAATTCTCATTACAGCACTCTGCTGATGCAGTGTTGGATTGGAAGGTGCAAGTAGAGCCTATGGCTGCCCCTTCCATTTGTTGACTATTAGAGAAAACCACGGAGACCTTGTCAATATAGTATTACTTGTGATTTATGAAACTGCATTTGATATCTGTGTCTTTCTGATCCTTAACTAGCTCTGATGGTGACTTGAGCATATCTTTTTGTTCTTTTTAGACTATATAACCCTATTGGGTATATATGACTATGAGAAATAGGGTTACTTGTGGTAGTTGATTACAACCTGTATATTTCGGTGTTAATAATTGTAAATATTTTGGGATGTAATAAGTACTTTAGCACTTTTACAAGTGTGTATAGAAGGATGTAAATAGTTTTAAATAAATGCTAATCTCTTACTGTTCTCCTAAATATGGTGTTTTATATAAGTGTTGCTCATTTAGAGTTGTTGACATTTGATCTAAGTCTAGATATAACAGTAATGGGATCTAGTTAAATGTAAACTTGAGATTATAATGTTTAGATTATTTATATATATATAAAAATTACTCACCCTATAGTTACATGATTCCACCAGGTACAACTATAAATCTATTTGGTTTCAGTTTTAACATTTAGGCATAAATTTTAGAAGTGTTACCTTATCCTATAAACCTCCTTATTAGTTGTTCGAGGATAACATTCTAATAGGGGTGCGTATGGGGCTGGGTGTCATAATTTTTGGTATTAAAGACTAAGTATGAAAGATTCTAAAGTAAATAGATTTGCAAGAATTTTTGAAAAATGACAATAGATAATTGGGTGTTTGCAGATTTATTTAATTGACAATGTGGGATTAAACTATGATTATAGTTTTTGAATGTGTAGGCAATATTAAGCCTATTGAAATTATGTACATATCAAGTGTAAAATTTATATTTAAAGGAGTAGTATTTGAATTATTTTATCTCGTAATACAAAAATGATTGGTAATAAAGATTGAGGTGTTGCTAAAAATAAGCTGCAAGAAAATAATTTGTCAAAATAGAGAAAAACTTGAGAAATGAGTACTTCATGAAATCTGGAGATTAAGAAATTGAGATCTCGTTATGATTATGGTTGATGGATACTATAGACATCATTAAGTTTACTGAAATTCTATATTTGACAATGGATGAAATTTATATTCAATGGTGTATATAAAGTGTGCTAGTAAGTTTAAATTCACTTAAGTTAGTTGACTGATGATATGATACTGACAATATAGAGTATATAGCGACTGAAAGAGATTGTTAGAGTATGGTATGTGTTTAAAAGATGAGAAATAAGTACAATGAGAAAGTGGGTATATAGGTAAATGTGTGGAATAAGGAAATAAAATGCGAAGTTAAAACTTTACTATGCCGAATCAAGGAAGTTGGAGATGTCATAAGAAGGATGAATAGAGAATTTAATTGACTAATTATGAGGAAGATGCATATGACTTGGAGACATAATAAAGGCTTCTCCATTCCTTTTCAATTCAACTTTAAATGTTTACCTGATAAGTTATTTTTGTTATTTGTGAATTGAGTTTCTGAAAAAAAATCACCTTTTCATTGCTAATGTCGTTCCTAAGCTTATATTGTTAAACTGAAGAAAAACTCACAAATAATTTATAGGAAGAGAGTGAATCTTGAGACTGGAAGTATTAAGCTTGAATATATGTAGAATAGCACATTGCAGTAGCACAATGGAAGCATGAGTTAACTTTCTTCTTTTCTCTTCTTAATTTTGATTAAGAAGATTTTTATAGATTTGCCTTCTTGTGTGGAATAAAAAAAATTTGTTGGATATGTGAATTGTGTCCTAAGTAAATCTTGACTCTAATTTTTGCTCTTGCTACCATTTGTTTTGTGAATGGAACTCATTGCTATTCTCGATCTTGTTCATTTTTAGATTTTCCTCCATAGAATATATAGAATGATTAAAAACTTATGTCCTAGACTTATTACTCATACTTGATTTCCCTATAACTTTATCCTTCTTGAGTTCCTATCAATGCTTTTGTAATGGTTACAATCATATTTAAACCTATCACAGTATAGTTAGCTTATTGAATTTCTCTTGTAACTTATGAACCATGAAGAAAATAGAGCTTAACTAATTAGCAAATAAGTTGTGAAAGAACCTATGAAATCTCTTCTTTTAAAAATCTTTCTTAGTTCAAAAAAATCTTTTTAAGTTAAGCTTTTACTAATTCAGAAATAAACCTTTTTGTTTGGGGATGTTCACTATTGTCTTAATGATTTTCACCTTCTTTTCACTTAGGTTGATCTTCATTTAAATTTGGCTACTTCTTTTATTTGGATTGGAAACTTTTGAATTTTTGAAATTTGCCATATTCAATGGAATCTTTCTATCTCATCCCAGTCTAAATCTTTAAATCTTTGTCATCTTTCACTTGTTGAATCCTTGGAATTTCTTTTAACTTATATGTGATACAATCTCTTCTTAATTTGTTAATTGAGTTTCATGGTATGTTTTGAACTTGGTATTATTAGTATTGTATCCTACTGGATTGTTCTATTTAAAATATCATCTTTAACTCCCTTGTTCAAAAAAAATCATCATTAGAGTGAGTAAATGATAAGCTTGTTATTACAAAATAATTAATCAAATTAGAAAGTGAATTGATTGGCTCTCTTCCTTATTTTGGTTCTGAAATTTCTCTTGAATTTGTTCATTTATTTGTTGACAACTAAATTCTAAGGTAAACATAAGTTTAATGCAATCTATATTCGATAACAATATTGACATCTTGAGGATATTAGTTTATAAAATGATGATTTGGTGGTAAAGACTATCAAAATTTGATGAATAGTAGTTGCTAAGCAAATGAAATAGCAATAATGAATAAGATGAAATATGACTACAAGAGTAAAAGAGGGAAAACAATGACAAAAGGCTTTGTATGTGTACCTATATATGTATCTACAATGGATGATTATGATAATGGGATTGTGAATTTGAGGTTTCTGGAAAAACTAATTTTTTATTAGGTTTAATAACTATAGTTAATTTTGTGATATATATATTGAATTTTTATTTGGATAAAGTTCCATTATATTTTGTAGTCCCTAAAGGAATTTTTAGGATTTTGTGTTATGAGGCTACTTTAATGTCATATTTGAATTATCGGCAGACGTAAGTCTAGTTTTGAGAATAAATGTTAAATATAATATGGTATACAGAGCATGTCTATAAGGAAGGATAAATAATAAAATTAATAAGTTGTGGAGTGGCAAAGGGAACAATAAGAAAAGGTCTTGGTTGTGTACCGATGTAAGATGGAAAAGTGATTGCTTATGCATCAAAGTAATTAAGACTCCATGAATAAAACTATCGCACATATGATATGGAGTTGGTAGCAGTGATATTTGCATTAAAAATGTGGAGATATTATTTGTACGAAGAGATTTGCCAAATATTTACAGATCATAAGAGCTTGAATTACATCATAAGCCAACAAGAGTTGAATCTTAGATAAAGGCTTTGGGTGGAGTTATTATAAGATTGTTATTGTACAATAGAATACCACATAGGAAAAAGCTAATGTAGTTATGGATACCTTAAGTCAAAAAATAAGTTGGAATTTATATTATATCTGCACCATTAGGATGCCCTTATTAGTAGAATTAAGAAAATTAGGTGTTGAACTTAAATTGGGCATTTCTGAAGGATTATTGGCTACACTGAGAGTGAGAATAATGTCGATGGAAAGAATTTTGCAAGTGTAGTTAATAGATGAAGAAACAAAAAAGATGTGTGGCAATGTAAAAAGTGGAAAAGTGAAGGATTTGAATTGTAATAATGAAGGAATTTTGAAATTTGGAAATAGACTCTATGTACCAAATGTTTGTGATTTGAGGAGAGAATTAATGGAAGAGGCACATTGTTCAGCGTATGATATGCATCCAGGAAGGACAAAAATGTATAGGACCCTAAAAGGAAATTACTAGTGGAAAGGAAGGAAGGGTGACATAGTTGAATTTGTTTCAAAATGCTTAACTTGTCAACAAATTAAAGCCAAACATAAGCATCCTGCCTGATTATTGCAATCCTTACCAATTGCAAAATGGAAGTGGGAATATATTACAATGGATTTTGTAGTGGGGTTGCTAAGGACACAGCAAGGAAATGATGCGGTTTAGGTGATTGTTGATCAATTAATGAAACTTGCACATTTCATTCCCATTAAGATTAGTTATAACCAGAACAAATTAGTAGAGTTATATGTTAAAGAAATTGTCAGGTTACATGGAACACTGGCATCGATCATATCAGATCGTGATCTAAGGCTTACATCACGATTTTGGCCAAGTTTGCAAGGAGCTTTAGTTACAAAATTAAAATTTAGCACTGTTTTCCTTCCTTAAATAGATGGACAATCAGAACGCACTATACAAGTGCTAAAAGCTAGTACTTTAGACTTAGGAGGAAATTGGGAGAAGCAAGTACCATTAATGGAATTTGCTTATAATAATAGTTATCATAGTAGCATAGGAATGGCACCTTTTGAAGCCTTATTTAGAAGAAATTGTAGAACACATATCTGTTGGGATGAAGCTAGTGAAAGGAAGTTGCTTGGCCTAGAATTAATTCAAATCACAATAGATAATTTGCAAGTGGTCCAGGCAAATTTAAAGACCACACATGATAGGCATAAAAGTTACACAAATCTTAAACGTGCAAACATTGAAAAAGAAGTGGGGGAAGAAAAGTATTTTTAAAAAATATCACTGTGGAAAGTCATATTAAGATTCGGCAAACGTGGAAAGATGAGTCAAAGATTTATAGGGTTGTACGAAGTGATTGAACGAGTTGGGCTTGTAGCTTATTGCTTAGCTTTACTGCCTAATCTAGCAAAAACCTATGACATCGTCCAAGTATCAATGTTGCAAATGTATATAAGTGACCCTTCCCATATACTTCAAGAGCAACCAGTTGAATTAAAAGAAAATTTAAGTTACGAAGAGGAATCGGTAACCATTTTGGTGAAGGACCAAAAAGTGTTATGAAATAAAGTCATTCCCCTAGTTAAGGTATTATGGAAAAATCATTCTGATGAAGAAGCCTCTTGGGAAAGAGAGGAGGATATAAAGAAAAGATATCCAAACTTGTAATTCTCTGTGATTAATCAAACTGAGAAATGAGCAACTCAATTTTAAGGACAAAATTCCTGTTAAAGGAGGAGAATTTTCACACCTGTGTTCAAGAAATTCACTGTTATTCTAGAAAGGTGTAAATAATAATAATAATAATAATAATGATAAATATGAGATTGAGTGTTCTATATGTTTATATTAATTGTGATACTTATAAATAATGATAGTAATAACAAAAATATTAATTTTTACTTTTAAATGTATGTACACATATATGTGAGTAGGAATTAAAAAAAAAAGAAAAATAGGAAGGATTAAATTGACGTTAAGACTAGGAATTAGGATGGAAGACAAGGGAAGAAAAAAATTTAAGGATTAAAAAAAAGAAAGAAGAAAAGTAGGAGTTGGCAAAAATAAGGGGACTTAAGGCATCACTCATCAAAATGATTAAGAGGAAAATACCTCTCTTATTTACTTAAAATTTTTAATAAACCAAATTTTAAAAAATAAAAATAAAAGAGATTTCTCTAATTTTATTTCCAAGCACCATTTTGCCAAAAAAATAAATGTTTATATAATCATTTTCGAGATTTCATATACTTAATTTATTTTGCTAGCACACTTATGGTTGGAGAAATTGGCATTTTGTATTCACTAGTGTTTGGGTCATTTTTCAAAACCCTGAAGACTGATAATGAAAGAAGAAAAATAACTCACTAATGGATGAGATTGGTTAAGAATGATGATTGAAAAATAAATTCACAACTAAGTGAAACACTAAAACTCCACCTAAGTGTCAAACTAAACCTTTTTGAAACCAAACCTAACCCTGAGAAAGAGGTTCTGATGATTACGAGAGAGAGAGTCTGTGTCAAGTTTTGTTTATTCAATCAATTAGTAAAGTCTTGAAAAGGACTGTGTTTATATTTGTGTTGTCTATTTTTCAGACTAGTTTTCAGTCTAGGAGCTTCAATTTAACCTTAGGAAGCTTCGAGATGAAAAATAAAACTCAGGTCAATAGACCTTTCCAACTATCAAATTGGATTCCCATAGTTGAATTTTCAGTTTTGAAATTGTCTTTTAAAATTTTAGTGTGTCAGTGTGGACCATTTGACAAAAAGTCAAATTTTTTACCTTGGGTGGTCAAACTAGATCCCACACATATAATAAAATAATGCACAATTCCCTAGGAGTACTGACCAAGAAAAGAATATTTTATTTATGAATATTCTTGGAAAAGTGTCCATTTGGGATTGATAAAATTGTATACTTTTATCTTTTAGTGTGTAATAATACCCCTTTAACCCTTTAATTTGAGTTGTAACTTATTTACAATTATGTCACCAAGCCTTTGTTTATAACTTGAAGGTTTGAAAAAGCATTTTGGGGAGGAGAGCCCATGACAAGAGAAGGAAAATTCCTATAGCAATAGTTAGTGAGAGAAAAAATAGCCAAAATAAACATTATCCTCATCCACCCTCTTTGTCTCACCTTTCTCTAATCAATTCCTACAAAATTTCTAGCCTAAAGACTACCCTAAACACTCTTTAATCCCTCCAAAATCCCAGTAAAAAATTTAAATAAAAAATAAACCCATACCAACCAAAAATTAACTTAAACTCAACCAAGTGCACAGTTGATCCTATTTGCTTTCAATCTCCATTTTTCAATTCAATCTTTTTTTTTGAGTTTAATCTCATATTCTAAGGCTAAACATTTTTTAAAAAATCACTTCTCTTCATCTTTGGTTCAATTTCTTAGGTTTAGTGCCCTTATTTTTCAATTTCTTGCAAGAAAAAATAAGTTTTCACTCGTGTAATGAAGGGGATAAATGTAATTGCCTGATGAATAATCGTTCGACTATTGATCTTGCAATTCCAGTCATCCATCATGAATTTTAACTAGACAAAGCCTTTGAATCATGTACGCTTTGCTTCGATATGATTACGATTATGGTCCTAATTACTTATATACATTCTATGATGATTATATATCATTTAAATGAGTTTAAAAGGTCAAAGGATGATAAAATGTAATACTTTTCTGATTTATTTTCATTTTGAAAATATTTTCCTTTAATATTCATCTTTTGTTTGAAAGTTTATTCATTTTCTTAGTCATTTTGTTTTTTATTGAGCTTTTGGTTGATAATCAACATTGTGATGCTTATTGTGCATTCTTGATTGTGATTTGGTTTTTGTATATTGATTATGTGTTGATTTAGTGACCTAATTATGAGTATTTTTTTTCCTTTATCTATGTTGATTATTGAGTGAAACATGTGCATTTGTGTTGATTTCTTAACTCTTGTTGTGTTGCTTGTGTGCATACCCTTAATTTAACTTTGATTGATTAGTTTGTGATAATTTTTCATATAATTTGTGATTGTATAAGCTTGTATGAACATTATGTGACTATATGTGCATTTTGTGCTTTTAGGAGTAATAATTGACCATTAATGGTTGAATTGGTATTACTATGGGACTTCAATGTGACCTATGTGCTTTTTATTAAATCTTAATCAATATTTCTATGTTTTGATGAAATTCTTGAGTCTAATTTGTGAATTTTTACTATTTTGTGGTTCTTATTGCATATTTTGCATGTTTGTGATTTTGTTCTCATTTTGTGTACCTAAAACCATAAATTGATCACTATTGGTTAAATTGATGTATTTAAAGAGATCATACATCATTTTTATCCTTATTTCTGATTTGTAATCAATTTTTCTTTGTTTTGTTATGTGATTATTGTCTCTAACCAATTTTTCTCTTCTTATTGATTATTATTACTAACCAATTTTCTTGTTTCTTGCATTTATGCATTTCATGCATTCTCATGTGCTTAATGCATATCATGTGCCTTTTACATATCACTACCATGTGTGTGAATCATTTTTAGATCTCTTAGATGCATTTAGCATGAACCCCAGCATGCATTATTACCATTTTTACATTAATTTTGGAATTGTATCATGTTGCATGCACCTTAACTTGCATCATGCATCATCTTTGCATGCACCCCAAATTTATTTAATGCTTATGTAGATCATGCATTTGCATTTACATCATTCATTTTTCATAATTATATTATGTTATATTGTACATTTTATTATTAAGTTCCTAGGGCTATTTACCTTTTATGGTAAATAATTACAGAAATTCCCACTTTATGTTACTTTTTAAAAAATTTCCATTTTTGTGGTACTTTTTTTTTGCCAAAAAATTCATTTCGTTGTTTAAAGAATCGAATTGCATGTGGACAAATTTCAAATAACTCATTTCGCCAGTATCACAAACAAAATGAAAGAAAAAACATATGCATTTCGCCAATCACACAGGTAAAATGATGGTAGGAGAATGATGAAATAAATTATTTTACTCTTAGTGCCATTGAATTTAATGAAAGCTTGGCACATATAATCAAAATAATTGGCACCAAAGGGACAAGAGAAGACAAGACGAGTCTCCTGCATCAGCCACTGCAATTTGCCTGTTGTATAGGTGACATGAGTCAATGCATTTTGCCTGTATAACAGGTGAAATGGTGGTCTCCACGTTCTCCCCACCTTGTCCCATCCTGTAGAGCCAGAGGAGATTCTTCATGGCTATGCAACAAGGTTTCTAGGATTGTGATACATACTCACCCCATTTCGCCTGTCTTATTGGTGAAATGAGTAATTTATTTTGCCAATAGAAATTCACCCATTTTGCCTGTCTCACAGGCAAAATGGGTGAGAAGTTTTTTTGCTTAAATACTCCATAATCCAAGTAAAGCTTTCTTTCACTCTTAGTCTCTCTCACTCACTTATTACATTCAAGACAAAATCTTCTCTTCTTATTCTTCTTCTTTTTCTTGCAAATGTTTTTTGTTAAGTGAAAAACATTAGTAATTTTGTTTAAGACCGAAGGGTATACTAAACAACAACAAAAACAAAGGTAATGTATTGTTGTTGAGTATTTATAAAACTTTATTTATGATTTTGTTGAATTTTTTTTCTTTACTTAAAAAAATTATAAATTTTGTTGAAATGTAAAATTTTTTATTTAGTTAGGTATAAAAAATGATTAGATAGTTGGTTTAAAAAAATAATGTAATTAGTTAGGGTTTAAAATTTTTATTTATTAGTTAACATAAATTTTTTATTGTTTTATATATTTTTTAATGTCTTATATTTTTGTTTTTTATTTTTTTAGGTGATATTGAGGAGGTGAAAATTTAAATCTAAAATGGTATTTTTGTGATAAAATTAATATTATTTATTTTGTATATCTGTTGAAAAAATTGCTATATTTGGTTAGATATAATTGTTGTTAAAATAGTTATGGATATTTTGTAATTTATAATTGTTGTTAAAATATTTTTGTTGATTTCTTATTTTTGAATTTATTGTTTAAATCAATTAGTTAGTAAGAATAATTTATATCATGTGTTATTTATATAAGTGTTATATATTAAATAACCTTAATATTTATACTTTTATAGCATGTATCTAAAAAATAAATATTTTTAAATAAATATGTTAGTGAATATTTTTATATATTTTATTTTGTAGAAGGTGATTTTGAGGAGGTAGTGACTTTGTTAGCTAAAAGGGTAAGTTGTGTAAAATTGTTTCTTATAATATGTTAATGATTTAGATTTTGTTATAATTTTGTTATTTTTTTATTTAGGTTTTGAAAAATTTGTAGTAGTTAGTAAAAAAAAATTAGGTAATTAGTTAGGTAAAAAAAATTTTATTTACAAAATTTTGATTTTATTTAATATGTTGATTATTGGTAAAAGTATTTAATATGTTGATTATTGGTAAAAAAAATGTTATTTCATGTTAGATATACTTGTTGGTTGAAATATAAAAAAAATGTAATTTATAATTGTTGTTAAAATATTTTTGTTGATTTCTTATTTTTCATTTTATTGTTTAAATAATTAGTTAGTAAGAATAATTTATATCATGTGTTATTTATATAAATGTTGTTATATTTTAAATAACCTTAATATTTATACTTTTATAGCATGTATCTAAAAAATTTATATTTTTAAATAAATAAGTTAGTGAAAATATGGTTAGTGAATATTTTTATATATTTTATTTTGTAGAAGGTGATTTTGAGGAGGTAGTGCCTTTGTTAGCTAAAACGGTAAGTTGTGTAAAATCGTTGCTTATAATATGTTGATGATTTAGATTTTGTTATAATTTTCTGATTTTTTGATTTAGGTTTTAAAAATTTTTTAGTAGTTAGCAAAAAAAAATTTGGTAATTAGTTAGGTAAAAAAAATTTATTTTATTTAATATGTTGATTATTGGTAGAAAAAATGTTATATTTTGTTAGATATACTTGTTTGAAATATTTATGAATGTAATTAGTTAACGAAGATAGTTAGTAATAAAAAATTTAGTTATTTAAAAAGATTTTATCATTGATGTAGTTAAAAAATTATATTTTTTACATCAATTTGATATTTAAGAAATAAATTACCTTTTATATCAAAAAAACATGGCTTGTTATATATATATATATATGTATATATATACTAATTATTATTATTTTGGTTGTTACAGCATAATATGGCTGGTTATAGAAAATTTTGTGTGATCAGAACTCCTACACACCAAGAAAAAGTCGACAAAATGATTGCAAATTTTAAGAAAATGAAAATCGATGTTAATTGTAGTCCTTATAATTCTGAAGATTTGATACTTTACATAATTCAAGTGCATTCAAGAATCCAACAAATCATTTGGAAAGGTGGTTTAATACAGGACTATGATAAATACAAAGCTATGCATTTGGTTTTGCCTAAATTTCACCAGAAATGAATTCTCGATTATCTTTGGGAGACGGAACCAGGCATAAAAAATACAAATCCATTATAAAAAAATTTGTACTTCAATATTTATATTGTGACTTAGATTGTATAAAGGGATACACTAACGATTATAAACTTTGTAGTGGAAGGCGAATTAGGTCAAATTTTACATTGAAACCTAATGACAATTACGAGGTGCCACAAGAACTTTATGCTAAGTTCATTAGTTCTATTCCTGTTCATTTCAAGTTGGGTTACTAGTTTAATATGATATGAATGTTCAAAATAATATGTAAATATTTCAACATTATTAAATATGAATGACTTGCTTATTCATTGATTCCAAAATTTTTTCCCTACTATTTAAATGTTTATCAATAATAGCTTATGTGAAAACATGTATTATATTATTATGATAGTTAATATAAAATATTAAATGATGCTAATCATGTATACAATTTATGTTAAGAGAAAATTTAATTGCAAACAGTTGAAAAAAAAAATTATGCAAAATGTTTTTTTATATGTTATTATGGTTTTATAAGTTATTAGGAGGCAAGGTGAATATTTGAAGACAAAATTGAAAATTTTTAGAGGTATGTTCTATTGTAACTATGTATCATACTTATCAATTTTCCATTTTCCTATTATATGCCATGATAGTTAAACAAAATCATTAGTATTCGCTACATTTAATGAAAAAAGTCTTACTTTTACGTTATTAGTTAGTCAACCAATTTATTTATTTAATTAATTGTTATTTTATTTAATATCTGCATTCTTTGGTAAAATTATTTACTTTATTAAATAATTTGGTAAAATTATTTAATTTCTTAAATAATTTGGTAAATTATTTAATATGTTGATTATTGGTAAAATTATTTAATATGTAGATATGTATGGTAAAACTTATTAGAATTTTTGAGATATACTTATTGGTTGCATATATGTGAATATTTTATTAGTTAAGATTTTTATTTCATTTATTTTTTAGATATACTTGGTGATTGCATATTTGTTCTTTAAACAAATTCTTTATTTTGTGCTACATATAATAAAAAACTTATTGTGATTAGTATTTATATTAGGCCGAAATGTCGAATGCACGATCTGTTATCATTTATTGGGGTGGTAACATGATTCAAATTGACTGCGGTTCGAACGTAGTAAATGTATCTTCGAGAATGGTAAATTTTATTAATGTTTTGATCTTAAAGGGTTACATAATATGATTAGAAATGCAATGGAAATAAGTGATGATGGGATTATTAAAAAAAAAAATTTAGACATCCAGTAATAGGATATGGTCAAAGTGCGGTGTTTGGTTTTACACAAATCAAAAATGAATTTGATGTTAGGAGGATGTTTGAATTGGTTAGGCAATTTAAGGGTTAGCTCACAATTGAACTATAAATTGAATTTAGCGACTTAACGTTTAGACATGAACCATGTGTAGAAGTTGGTTCATCAAGATATAATCCGAATGAAGTTGATGTCATTGAGGAGGAAAATGAAAAATGTTTTAATAAGGAAGATGAGGAAGAGCTTGAAGAAAACGATGAGGATGTTGAGGACGAGGATGATGAGGATCATTATTTTGATGAAGAAGATGTTGAAAATGATGTTGATGATGATTGTAATGTGGAAGGTAATGTCAAAGTTAATAATGATGATGCTCTAATGGTGGAATTTGTTGAAGGGTTAAATAAAAAAATTCCTTTACAAGTTGAACATGTTAATATTGAGGATATGTATGTTAATATAAATCTCTCAAATGTAGATGATATATTTTGGGCTCCTTCAAAAGAACTTGTGAAGGGTATGTTATTTCAATCTAGAGAGGCAGTCCAAACAGCTTACAAGTTGTATTCTATGAGAGTGGGGCGCCAATTTCAAAGTTATGAAACTAGGTTTAATACTATAACATTAGTTTGCAAGTTAGGCTGTGAATGGAGAGTAAGAGCCACAAAGATGAAAAAAAGTGGGCTTTAGCAAATAACGAGGTACAACAGTCCCCACACCTGTGTTGCTCCTGGACAAAGTCAATATCATAAGAATTTTGACTATAATCTGATAGTCGTATACACATAAGCAATGTAGTAGGAGCAACCTGGGATTAAGGTTAAAGCATTGCAAGCCGGTTTAGTGGAATGATTTTCTATCAGACCAACGTTCAAAAAGGTCTAAATGGCTAAACATAAGGCAATTATGAATTTATGGGGGGATTGGAATGATTCATATGCAATGCTTTGTAACATCATGCATGCTACTATGACACATAATCTTGGTACTTTTTAGCATCATGAAGGGGAGGCACATTTGAAAAATGGTGTTCTTGTTCAAGGGGTTCGACAATTCAAACATATGTTTTATGCATACAAGCCATGTATTGATGGGTTCAACAATTGCAAACCTGTCATATATGTGGATGGCACATTTCTATATAGTAAATATAGAAGTGTACTATTAACTGCTGAAGAAGTTGATGGGAATAATGTTATATTACCATTAGCGTTTGCTTTAGTAGAAAATGAGAACAAAGATAATTGGGGGTACTTTATGATAATGTTATGGTATTGTTGCTGTGAAGGGCGAGATGTTGCTTGTATCATTTCTGATCATCATATTGGAATTAAGAATGCAATGAAGCAAGATAATTTGTGTGCTAATCCACATCGATACTATTTACGTCATGTGCTTAGCAATTACAACACAAAGTTTAAACAAGGTCAAATAAAGAACATAATTGATAAAGCTGCTCGAGAATTTTAGAAAATAAAGTTTTCCAGATGGATGAGCAGAATTGAGGCCCGACATTAACAGTAAAAAAAATGGATAGATAAAATTCCAAAGGAGAAATGGACTTTATCGTATGATGGTGGCCATTGTCATGGTGTGATGACTATGAACTATGCTGAATCGGTCAATGCTGAATCGGTCAATGTTGATATGTTCGATCAGCATCGAACTGAATATGCACAATTATTGAATGATGGCTTTTTATGGACACAAAAATGTGCTGACATACTTAAGCATCGGATTGATAAGGCAAATGGGCATGTCATTCAAAGATACGTTGAAGAGAATATGATCTTTCAAATAATGACTACTTTTAACAATGCTCGCATTAAAGGTGGTCACAAACATATTGTCGATCTTAAACAAAGAAGCTACACATGCGGTAAGTTCCAACAAAGCAAAATTTCTTATTCTTATGCTATTGCCAATTGTTTGAAGCATACAATTGATTACAGAGAATTTATTGGTTCCTTCCACTCCGTCAGTGAAAATTTAAAATGTTGGTCTACTTGTTTCATTCTATTGGGTCATCCTGATTATTGGCTAAAGTCAAATGAATTGCCTTTCGTACCAAATTTGGCTTGGAAATGAAAAAAAAAAAGGAAGACCTAGATCAACGCGTATCAGTAATGAAATGGATGACCAAAATGCTAATACTTCATACTGCTCATAGTTGTGGACAAAATTAATGGGAAAATGTGTTGTATTTCCTTTTCTCGCATATATATTATCTTCAAACTTTTGCAATAACAAATTAGCATCGATGCTTATATCTTATTCTTTATTAAGTTACATAACTTAAAGTATTGATCATTTATTGATTTTTAAGAATGGGATAAATTTTATGCCTGTTAGGAATGAATAAAAAAGAAAAAAATTGGATCGTCTAATTCTTCAAATGGGGGACGTGGTAAAAAGAACTTGAAAATTGTTCATAAATATAAAGACCCGAATGGTGTAATTTGGTATGGAACTAAAAGGCCGTTTCAAAATCATCCAACTTATTCATCTCTTGAAATAGGAAGTGTAAATCATATTTGTTGGGTATCATACAACAAATTTAGTAGCTGTGTAGCTCTAGTTTTCTACTTTTACGATTTTTGTAGCTCTAACTATCTAATTGTAGCACTTGTTGTTTGTGTAGCTCTTACTGTTGTCTAGCTCTTGCTGTTGTCTAGCTCTTATTATTATCTAGCTATTGCTGTTGTCTAGCTCTTGTTGTAGTTTAGCTCTTGATATTATGTAGCTCTTGTTGTTGTCTAGCTCTTGCTGATGTCAAGCTCTTGCTATTGTGTAGCTCTTGTTGTTGTCTAGCTCTTGCTGTTGTCTATCTTTCACTATAGTTTAGCTCTTGCTGATATTTTGCTGCAAAGATGATGAAAAAAAGATGTTTTAGTATCTGATGAATGTTGTAACTGATTTACCTATTAGTTGCAGTCCTCTAGCCCTGTCATTCAACTGCCTGGTAGCTTTAATAAGGTTAACTCACACTATCAGGGTCTTCCTCCGAGTGTGAAGCAGATAGTTACCAGGAAGGGCTTCGATGGTATTATTTATGCTCTTACTTACAACTCATATACATCGAGTCAGGCCACGATGTGTGCTCTTATTGAGCAATGGATGGATACCACCCATACATTCCATTTGCCTTTTGGGGAGATGACCATCACTCCACTTGATTTTGCAGCCATTACCGAGTTGAGTTTTTCCATGGACCTAGTCCCTTTCAGTAGTGAAGCGTGTAGTTCTGTAGTTGTGAGGAACATATGGCTAAGGATTGGTTCGGTGTTACTACTTTTATGAAATTTGGCTACTCCTCTTTGATCTGGTATACGTAGCTTGTAGAGAAGGTAAGGTCCGAGGATGACGCAGGTCGTGTTAACTCGGAGTAGTTGGCCAGGTGTTTTTTTTTCTACCTCTTGAGTGTCGTTATCTTTCCGAATGCCTCTGGTATTGGCTTCTTGTAGCTATTACCTGTTTTAAAGAATTTGAGGGATCTACCAAAGTATAGTTGGGGCACAGCCAATTTTGCTCATATGTAGTCTGGTCTAGATGCAGCTTGTAGAGGAGGCTCATGGATTTGTAGCTACTTGTTCGTGTTAGATGTGAGTGTAGTCTTCTACTTTTTTAATATTTTATCTTTGATTGTTCTGATTCCTTTTTTCCTGATAGGTTTGAGCTTACAAGTTTAGGGTGCTTCCTCATGCCGCTATTGAGCACTTTCTTGAGAGTGGTTTCCCCCATCTTCCACGATGGATTAGGAAGACTTCTAGTTTGATCGAGAGTCCCGCAAAGGTGAGGGGTCTCTTGAGTAGATTGGCCCACAGTCAAGTATGGTGCATTTTGACTTTGGTTTGCTCATTTTTTGACAATCGTTTTGCTTATGTGTTTCTTAGGTAGATTTTTCCCTACTGGTGGATGGAGCGATAGGACTGGTTGATTGAGATGGGGGTTGCTTGGCCCCTGACGTAGAGGAGGGTCTTGTTGCCCGGACAAGGTGTGGTATCTGGGTGAGTGGGTCTATCACTGGTAGGATGGACCATTCACAAGGAGAGTTCCCGTTGGTCGTCTTAGGGACATATTTTAAGGTCGAGAGCATATTGGAGAGGAGCTCGAGGGAGCTAAGAAAGGGTATCCTTTTGAGGATTTTCTGGAGGGAGCTCATTTCTCTTATATGATGACTCTAGTGCCACAATTGATTGATGTTGTGGTAGGTGAATTTATTGCACCTCCACCTCCTCAGGTAGATCCTTCATAGCCTTCGAGCTCTAGAACTAGGACTTCATGAACATCCCTGGGTTGTTCTGCTTCTATGGTAGCATCTTCTGATCCGATATGCTTTTGAGCTGTGTGTCTTTTTTTCTCTGTTATTAGATAAGCATGTAACTGAGGGGATGATGTATGTAACTTTATTAGTAATAAACTGTAAATGACATGAGTTATGAGAGTTTATCTGTGGCATTATGGACATCGTCGAAGGAGATTAGATGAGGAGAGTGGCCCTAGGACTGGGGGGATGATGCATGCCAATGGTGTGGGATCTAGTTGGTGATTTGGTGAGTGTAGTGCCTCTAATGTTGTATGGGCTGTCAGTTATAGGAGTGGGGGAATGCTTTTCTTTACCTAGAGTGGATACACCACCGTCAGAATATAGTGCCTGTAGATGCTACTCATGTTAGTCTTTTGACTCCGTGAGGGTTTCCTCTTTTAATTAATTTGTGTGTCATTTGATTTCTTTTTGCTTTATAGGCGCCTGTTTCCACTACTCAGTCTTGGTATACTGCTACGATCAGTGCGTGGGAGTATTTCATAGAGTTCATTAGCATGCAGAGTGTACTGCCTTCTTCTTTTATTGATTTTTACCTATTTTATGCAAGTTCATGTGTTTTTATGAATGTATGAGATATGATTCATGATGTTTTATCTAATGCAGGGTGAGTGTATTCACGCTAGTCATGAGTGGAAGAGGGAGTGAGCGTATTATCATGAGCAGAGTAATCAGCTACATGTGCGACTTGCGGCTTTTGAGATGGATGTAGAGGATGAAAAGCCTGGCTAGGATGATGGAGATACCTAAGTGGATTCAACTGCTATTCTTGATGGCACTCATAGCCAATGTAGTTGTTTTTAGGTGGCTAGGTCTAGTCCTTTGGCTATGGTTGCTCAGTGTTATGCTATTTTCATGAGGTTATAGACTTTAGGTGTTGTATCTGGGCATCTGTCCCTATGTTTATATTCTGTACTTGTGGCTGCTGTTGTTATACTCTGGATTAGCTAACTTATATGTTCCTAATTGTAACATTTGCTCATGTAACTATGACTATTCTATCTGATTATTCTGCTTTATCTACCTTTTTATTTTATTTTTCCCTCTTTTGCATAGGGCATCTCTTTTCAGAGCTCTTCATGCTTATCTAGGTATATTTTCTTTTTCTTCCCTCTTTTGCCTAGGGCATCTCTTTTCAGAGCTCTTTCCACCTAGCTGGGGCATTTTTTTTAAGGTTCGACGATAGTGGCTGGCAGTCTAGAGAAGAGATCATGAAACAGGTAAGAACAACAAAGCATATAATGAAAACATACAAATTGTACTTAGCATGCTTGATGGATTCAGATGATAATGATGTATTGCATGTCCTAAAATGTACTTAAATGATTTGACAAGCATTCGCATATTTACTAAAAGCATTTAAGAAAATCATAGTTGCATTTATGCAAATTTCGAATTGATGGTACCCCTATCCTTAATCAGCCTCTTCAGGTTTTCTAACTAAGTATTTTCACTCGGTTCTCTAACTTTTTCCTAGGCTGCCCTTTTAGGTTTTCAACATAGCGAGAAATCCCCTAATTTTTGCTTGAGCTGCCTTTTTTCGATTTTTAACTCAGCAGGTTTTTTTTTTACTCTAGACATAGAACTTCTTCAAGCGGTCTGTGTTGGTAGGCTTAGAGAACTCATTCCCTTCAAAACCCATCAGCTTGACAACTCCTCTTGATAGCACAATTTTGACCATATATGGGCCTTCCTAGTTTGGCCTAAATTTTCCTCTAGGGTCTGAGACATTCTGTTTGGCTTGCTTTAGCACCCAGTCTCTTACTTTTCACACTCTTGTGTTTGACTTTCTTGTTGAAGGCTCTAGCCAGTCGAGCTTGATATAATTAAATATGATGTAGTGCTTTGAGTCTCTGATTGTTCAGAGTACTGAGGTTGTCATGCCTTTGCTGAGCCCATTGTGCTTCAGGCAATTCAAATTCAATTGCTATTCATAGTTATTTAATTTCCATTTCCACTGGGAGTAATGCTTCAGATCCGTATACTTATGAGAAAGGAGTAGCTCTTGTTGAAGTTCTGACTATTGTTCTGTATCCCGACAATGCATATGGTAGTTTATCTGCCCAATAATGGTAAGTCTGAGTCATCTTTGAAAATATCTTTTTTATGTTTTTGTTTGCAACTTCGACCGCCCCATTTGCTCGTGGGCAATAACGTGAGGATTTATGATGCTCCACCTTATAACTCCTTAGCAACTTGCTCCTTCCCCTTGGAACTGAACACCATTATCTGAAAATATGTGATGGGGAATCACATATCGACATAATAGGTTTTTTCTTATGAACCTTGCCACTTGTTTTGTCCCCAGTTTTGTGTATGATTCTGCTCAACCCACTTTGTGAAGTAGTCGATTGCTATTAAGATTAACTTATGTCCATTCAAGGTTATTAGCTGGATTTCTTCTATTATGTCTAACCCCCATGCTGAGAAGGGCCACAGAGAAGATATAGAGTGTAGCTCTGTTGGGGGAAGATGGCTAATATCCCTGTGAATTTTGCATTTGTGACACCTTCTTCTGAATTTGATGCAGTTTTCCATCATCGTCATCTAGAAGAACCCTTGTCTTATTAGCTTCTTAGTTAGGATGGCGCCATTCATGTACGGACCATAGACACCCTCGTGTACTTCTTCCATTGCTCTAGTAGCTTCCATCTCATATATACATCTGAGTTGTATCCCGTTTGAAATTCTTCTGTATAATACACCCTGGTGTGATGTGAATTTTCATGCCAGTTGCCGAATGATAGCCTTATCTTTTTTAACCACCTTCTTAGGGTAAATTCTCTTTGTGAGGTATTGTTGCATATCGTAGAACTAGGGTTTATTATCTGCTTTCATTTCTATTATTTTAACACATTTGTGGCTAGGTTGCTCTAATTTTAGTAGGATTAGAGGCTTCATGGGCATTTTTTTCAGTCCTGCCCATACTGATGCTAAAGAAGTGAGTGCATCAGCCATTTAGTTATGGTTTTTAGGGAGATGATGAATTTGTATTTTTGGAAGCATAAGGCAAGCTGTTATACGTGGCTCAGATATGGCCTCAAGTGTTGTCCCTTCAGTTCCTATTCTTCAGTTGTCTGATTAATTACTAACATGGAATCCCCAAATATTTTGACTTTTGTCGCTCCCAAAGCTTCCATGTCAAGTGTGCATGCTTCATATTCTGCCTCATTATTTGTAACCCTGAATGCTAGCTTCTTAGCAATCGGCACCACTTCACCTTCTAGTGTAAGGAGTATGATCTTGACTCCTGCTCTAAATTGATTGACTGCCCTATCAAAGTACATACACCATCCCTACACCTCGATCATCATGCTAAGGTCATCTGGGAGGTCTAGTTGAATTTCTTTTGAATCTGGAATCAAGTTGAGTGCTAGGAATTCAACGACTGCTCTCCTTTTAACTATCTTCTTAGTCAAATATTGCACATCAAATTCTGCAAGTAGGACGAGCCACTTAGGGAGTTTTCTAACTAGGGATGGAGCTTTGTAGAGATGCTTCATAGGATCCATTTTGGACACAGCTTGAATCTTGTATGATTGAAAGTAGTGTCTGAGCTTTTTCATTGCCCATACCATTGCTAGACATATCTATTCAACTTGACTGTGCTTTTCTTCATAAGGCAGCATTTTCTTGCTCAAGTAGTAGACTGCATATTCTGCTTTCCCTTCTCCCTCTTGGGCTACCATTGCACCGATTGCATTCCCTGTTATGGCTATGTACAAGGTTAATGGCAACCTAGACTTGGGTAATTTTAGGGCTGGTGGACTGGCTAAGTAGTTTCTGATTTTGTCAAATGCTGGCAGACACTGTTTGTTCCACATGACTGGCTGATCTTTTCTAAGTAGCTTGAAAATGTGCTCACAAACTGCTATTAACTTGGCAATGAACCTGCTTATGAACTGTAGCTTCCTTAGAAACCCTCTAATTTCTTTCTTTGTTTTTAGCACTAGCATTTCTCTAATTGCTTTTGCTTTGATTCCATTCTGGCTGACCATATATCCCAACATCTTGCCTAAAGTCACCCCAAATATGCACTTTTTGGGATTAAGCCTGAGGCTATACTTTTTAACCCTTATGAGAAATTTTTCGAGAGCAGCTGGGTGACCTTCTCTAGTTTTTGACTTAACCACACTTCGACATCTTTGTGTATCATGTCATGAAACATAGTTGTTGCCATTCTTTAATAGGTTGCACCTGCATTTTTTAGACCGAAAGGCATTACCCTGTAACAGTAAGTACCCCATTATGTTATGAAGGATGACTTTACTTTGTCGATGATGGCCATTAGAGTCTAATTGTATCCAAAAAATCCATCTATGAAGGAAAACATTATGCAAAAGGCAGCGTTGTCTATCAACACATCTATGTGAGGCAAAGGGAAGTCATCCTTTGGGCATGCTTTGTTTAGATCTCTATAGTCAACATAAATTTTAACCCTTCCATCTTTCTTTGGCACTGGCATGACATTTGCTAACCACTCTGGATAATCTACTACCTCTAGGAACTTAGCCTTGATCTTTTTCTATGTCTTTTTTACCAATTAGGCCTATTCTAGTCTGAGTCTTCTCAACTTCTGCTTTACTGGTTTACTCCCTTCTTTGGTGGAAATGTAGTGTTGAGCAATGTCTCTGTCAATGCCAGGCACATCTTCATATGTCTAAGCAAATACTTTTGAATATTTTATTAACATTTTTTCAATTTTCTCTCCTCTCTTCAGGGGCAACATCTTTCGAAATATGCAAAATGTGTGGTTCATTTTCTATGCCAATGTTAAATGGTTCAGTGCATATGGAATGAATGTCAAATATGCAAGTATTTTGATCAATGCAATGCACACTACCATCAGAAAGGACATCGAACAAGTAAGCAAAATTTCATTTCATTGCATTAACTTTAGAGTTCATTACATCATCTATTTCGAATAAATAAAAAGTACAGAGATCATCTCCAGTAACAGTGTCTTCAAACAGCATGTTGTTAATGCTTGATTCAAGGATGGCAACCACTTCCTCATAGTTGAAGGTCTCAGTCTTTGATTCTAATCCCAGATTCTTCATCAGTTCATCAATATCAGTCTTAGTGATATCTTCTGGCAAGTGTTTTCCCTTAGCAAAGTCAATAACATCTTCGAACACCTTCCTTTTCCCACTTCTATGTCTGTCCCTGGTAGATTTCAGTTGAGCCTCCTGGAATAAAAGAGGTGGACTTCTTAGTTCCAATGGCCTTCTCAGGATCATACCCCAAGCCATGTCTGCTTGTTTGTCCTTGAAAATAGGGAATTTTGTGACTCTAATGTACCTTTCACCAGTCCAGTTCCAAGTAAGTATTACATTTTTTCCATCTTTGCAGCAACCTTTTGGGTCGACCCAATCTTCATGGATTATAGAGATCTGGAAGCCTGTTGGCATTATGTTTAAGCAAGCGATGATATTGTTGGTTTCCGCCAAAATAGTGATAACTTTGTCTTTGAGCGGGAATTTGATCTTCTGGTGTACGGTAGAAGGTATGCCTCCTAATGGATGGAACCAAGGTCTTCCCAATAGCAAGGAGAAAGTTGGAGGGATGTCTAGGTAAGTGAACTATGCTACTGATTCAATATCCCCCACAGTGACTACTACTTTGAAAGTCCCTATGACTGGCTTCTTAGAGTCTTCATATGCTCGGATAATCACATTAGATTCCTCTAGGTCTTCAACATTCATTCCAAATTTATGCAACAGCCTCAAAGGGCAAACATTGATGGCAAATTCATCATCCACCATAACACATGAGGTCTTTTTAGATCTGACTATTGCTTGAATAAATAAAGGATGATTATGGACCCTTCCTTTAGGAGGCAGATCTTCATCTGAGAATGTGATTGCATTACAAGGGGCTTTCATTAGAGAAGCTATCGTTTCACAAGGCAAAGCATTTGTGGTGATCTTTGCATCATCAAGAGCCCTGACTAGAGTGTCTCTGTGCTTCTTAGAGGCCATGAGCAAATCCTAAATACTAGCTTGTGCTTAGATTTTCTTAAGTTGCTGAAGGACCTGATCATCTTCTTCCTTGGTTGGAGCCATATCACTTGACCTTTCTTTCCCCTTAGAGACATCATTTTCAGGAGGTTGGTAGACTCTCCCTCTGCTGGTTACGTGGTTAACTAAGGGTAGAGGCTTTTTAGCTATCTACTTTTTGTTGTATGGTGTCTCTTGACTAATTACTTTTACATTATTGCCCTTGTTACAGACAATGATCTCAGACTCATCATGTTCTTGGGTATCTGTGCCTTTTTTAACTTCTTCATCAGAGCCATACCACATGTTAGTCTTATGACTTGTAAGTTTAGAGACTGGACTGTTGTGATCATTCCGTCTTCTTCATCAAACTCTTCTCCTTATCCCGAGGGCACTATATCCTCTAGAAGTACATGAGCTATTGAAGGTGCATTGTACTTGACTTTGTAGTCAAATTTTCCAAAATGGCTAGCCCAGTAGATCCCACACTTTGGGTTTTTTTTGCTCAACTTTGAGGCTTTTATTGTTTCATACGGATAAGGACAGTCAATGAATTCACCATTTATGGGAAGAGCTACATCTCTAGCTCTCCTTCGCATCATCAAGTGAGGAGTGAATGCTCAGGGCATCAAAATATATTCAAATGTGGAATGGTCCCATTCGTCCTCACTAGAGTCACAACAGTCAAGAATTAGACTTATGAATTCATCTTCTAAGATCATTAAGAATTCTTTTTCTGCTCTAGATTCTTATTTTTCTAGGGTTTCCTGAATGGCTTGGATTGATTGTTCAGTAAAAGTTTTGGGCAGGCCAAATGAGATTATATTGATTATTGGTGGAGGCATAGCTCGGTAATTTAAAAGGGGGTTGGTTTTCACATTAGGTCATCATTCAGGATCATGAATCTTTCCTGAGTTAATGAGGTCTTGGATTGCATTTTTGAGAGTTCTGCAAGTGTCAGTGGCATGGCCAGACATTTGGTGGAAGTGGCAAAATAGGTTCTGGTCAATTTATGGAGGCAAAGGATTTGATAGTAGTTTTTCTTCTCATGGTTGTATGAGGTTCTTTTGTTGGAGTCTTTGGAAGATGTTGGATAATGAGAGGTTGAAGTTAGAAAATCTTCTAGGTGGCTTATTGATGACATTAATAGGTGGTGGGTTGAATTTGGTTTATCTTGGCAGTTCGGGTGAAGGTATTTGTATTTTGGGTGCTGGTTTGAGTGTTTCGACGGAAAGTGTTTCTGGGATGTTGGGTTTCCTCATCTTCGATTCTTATTCCATCTTGATAAAGTTCTTAGAAATTAGAGTAATGGGAAAAGATCATATGTTTTCTAAAATAGGGCAATGATCCCTTGATTATTAACTCTATCTGCTCATCTTCTGGCAGATGGTTTCTCATTTTAACAGTGTCATACATCGAATTTTGACAGTCCCCAAAAAGGTCCAGTGATGAAAACATCTCTCCGAATGTTACAAGTGTCTGTTCATTCATACTGCCTCTAAAGCGTGATGAGAATCTGAAAAGCCTGAATCGAGCAAAATCAACCTTTGAATCATTAAGGTGCACCCTAATTTTATGAAATATGAATAATCGAAGTGGTGAGTAGCTCGTTTTAAGCAAACATTGCTCAAAATGAGCAATTCATCATACCGGTGTTCAATTCATGAGACTAGAATTCAATTTTGTGAAAATAAAAAGTCAATTTTCATAAAACGTATGTCAAAAATGGGTCCATAGGCCCTAAAAACTTTCAGAAGTAACCCCAAATAGTGCGAGTAACCCTGAGAAGTAGCGTGTGAGCAAATTTGCAGTGCATGATCATGCACAAACACATTTTGCCCATGCATGAAAATGGAAGCCGATTTTGATGAAACAAACCTTGGAAATGCATCCGGAAGGTCAAAAAACCCTGAAAAACACCCCTAAAATAGTGCGATCGGAGCTTAGGAAGGCCCCTTATCGCGTGCAAGAGCATGTGATCACGCAGTTGAGCGTGTGATCATGCGCCTAGGACATATGATCACACATAATTGTGTGTGATCACGCACCCTAGGGCCATGATCATGCATTCCAAGGGCATGATCATGAGTCCTAGGTGTGTGATCACTCGCATTTTCACTATTTTTCACACTTTTTTTGGCACATTTCCCTATAAATAGAGGTCTCTACCCCCCATTTTGACAAGGCTTGAGCAAAAGAAGAGAAGGCAAGAGCCTAAAAAGCAACTGCCAGAGCCAAGGCAAGAGCCTAGGAAGCAAAAGCTAGAGCTTAGGAAACACCAACAAGAGCCAAAAAACCACAAACACTGAAACTCGTATTAAAGGCTTAGGAGCCCCAATCAACACACTTTTAGCCCACTTTCTACATTTTTCATAGGATTTTTAGACCAATTTTTGCACCAAACCCACCCTCATCTTTGTCAAAGCACACTTCAAAGGTATACGAATTTGCATTACACACGTCATTTTTAACCTCTCCACGAGGAAATCTTGAAAATCTTTTGAAACTAAAGCTTCAAAAACACCAAACAAGCTCAGTCGAATCTAAGGACCAAATAATCATTTTTATCATTGCCAGTAGTTGAGAAATTATTGTGATTATGTGATGAGACTGGCAATTTGCATGCTTATTGCATAATCTCTGCTTTGTTTGCTCATAATTAATCGTCATTTTGCATCAATATGCACTTAATAAACATGAAAGCTCCTTATCTAAGCTAAAGCTTTTTATCTAAGCTAAAGCTTTGATATCACAGTCCAATGATGCAATCATCATCATTTACTATTTATCTCATCATTTTGAAATTTTTTACAATAATTCCTGCTAGAGCATAAAACTATGTGCATCTGTTTAATCATTTATGATGCATCAATCATCTTTGTTGTGCTTATATGTTGTCTAAGTGGATGAATAAATGGAACAACACATAGTTGTGTTAACCTCTATTTTGCAAGTGTATTCTAGATTAAGACTAGATTTACATTTCCGCACTTTTTCTCTTTCATATGTATTCACTAGGAAACCCTTCTAAATAATTATGTTGAATTTCTCGTACTTTCCATTATTATCAATGTGTTTATGTGAATGCATATATATCAATTGTCATTACCAAAACTAGGGTGCTGTGGTAGCCAAATATTGAATATTAAAATGAGAAATAATCAAAAAGTAGATGAGATCTCCCGGACTCAGAATCTCTGCTAGGGACGATACTCGTTGAGTGACCTGATGTCTTCCCTTTCATCTTTTCCTGGTTCTCTAAAAATGAGGTGGCGACTTCAAACACAATAGCATCTCGTATCCCCCAGAGACCAAACATTTGTCCCTATCCTATAAACGAAATGGATGTCCCATTCGGTAAAGTTGCCATGTCCTCAGAATTTTTCAAAAACCTTAAGTTGCTCATAGACAGCTTTGGCTCGCCATCTTGCAACATAATTAAAGAAAGATTCACTAGACTTCTATTTCGTAGTCTCTATATCTCTATGAGTTATATCCAACTGAGTGTTGTATTCATATTGCTGAATGAATTTCTAAGTTAATAGCAACTAGTCACTCTTGATCTCATCCTCAAGGTCAAAGAACCATGCTCTTGGTCCCTTTTTCAGTGATGTGAAGAAGAATTGGATAATCTATGATTATGTAAGCTTAGTAGCAGCCTTGTAGGTGGCATATTGCCTTAAATGGACCCTTGGATCCCTAGTACCATCAAACTTGGCAAAGTTGGGCAATTTGAAATCATTAGGAAATGGTTCATCTTTGAACATAGCTAAATCAGTAAAGCTTTTGGATTCATAAGACCCCTTATCTTTGAAGCCAAATTCCAATTAAGCCATCATATTGGCTAATAGTTTGACCTTCCCTATTGATTTAGGTTTAGTCAAGTCAGCAATCTCAGTAACTTATTGTTGTAGGGTTTTAAAGGCACAATAATACTCATCATCTTTAATCTGTATAGGAGTATAAAGGACACCCTTTCCTCTGTCTACTTGTGGGTGGACAGATGCAGATGCTTTGTTTATAGGAGTAGCAGCATAGTTTTCCTCTTGGGTGTTTCTACTTTAAACATTAGTGGCTTTGATTTAGGCTCAAAGGATTTCTGCTATGGTGCCATCATTAAGCAATTTCTAGATCCCCTCTTTCAACTTATCCTCTAATTGTTGACATGAAGTGTCTTCTGAATCACCCATGCTGAGATTTGGTTTACTGCACATTAGTGAGATAGAATAAACAAATGATGAATGATGCATGCATGGGATGCACCTGCAAAAGAATACGATTAGCATGTATGCATGATGTGCTCATGCATAGTCTTATTATGACGGATGCATATGGCTACAAAAAGATGTGGTTAGTATATGATGTCTATATATATGTCATGTATGCATGATTATGTAAGAGATTGTTAGCTTTTTTTGCACAAGAAATAAACCAATCACAAGCAAGCTCTTGCTTCCAACCTTATTGCTCCACAAGGTTATTGAATCTCTTTCTAGGTGGGTTTTGACCTGATAGTCAGTAGGGGACCATAGTTCCACTCCCAGACTAGGAAGTTTCGATTTTTATTGATAAGAATCAAGAGGTAAACTAAGGAATGATGCTCAAATGCACTCGAGGTAAGCGTATAATATCAATGTAAAGACTAATGGTTGGGTCATAAATGGCGTCTATAGTCCTTACACGCCCACGTGTATAAGGACTATAGTCAACAAGAGGGGTCTAGTTTCATGTCCCTATATCAATATTTGATACTTTTACTAAAAGGCATGAAAGTATTATTCAAGAATTTATGATTTGATTCTTTCAACATAAATGTCTGCAATCTAGTCTAATTCCTGAGCTATCTGTTTGATCGGATAAGGACAAATGGATGATGCTTGTAGGTTTGTCATCGAAAGATGTCACTATTCACCAGTTCTCACAAGCTACTCATACTAAGGTGAATGATTCTTATCATTCCTTGCACATCAGTCTTATGCAAGGTAAACAAGGATCACACAGTCTAAGTATGAGCAGTCAATGAGAATGGACGTAATGACGTCAATCGATGATGGAAACTAAAAGTGTCATAGCATTTGTGAATGTCAAGTCAAACGGATAGCATCAGGCCTAGCATACGAAGCTTGGTGGAATCTTAGTGGAGATTTCTATTGGTTTATTTACATGGGCTGAGTCCAAGGTATAAGGCTAAGGGCTCCTTTAGCGAAAATGTCCCCCCATGACTAGGGTTACAGACTACGGTCAATGAGTCTAGCATTCTTTTGATAACTCGGGTCGCCCCCTTTAAAGACTTAGGTCACAAACTCTGGTCAGATGAGTTCGGTGAAACCACGAGTAAAGGCTAAAGGTGACAAATCAGAATCGGTCACCCTATGACTTGTGTGGAACCATAGTGGATCACTTTCTGTCATTGTTTGTTGATAAAGACCAAGAGTGCATGTGTGATTGTGTAGTGTAAATACAATGGTGAAGGGCTCCATATGATTGAGTATCATGTAATGAGAAATAGTCATTTTCAAATTGATCTCTCTAATCATATAAGTAGATTGATAATAACAGAAAGTACAGGAAATTCAGCATAATTATTTACAAGGCTTTCTTAGTAAATACATTTGAAAAGGAAAAAAAGATTGCGAGAATGTAGATCTAGTCCTAATCTAGAAAATACCTGTAAGAAAAAGGTTGACACAACTATGCGCAATTCCATCTATTCATCCATTCGGACAGCATGGAAGCATATTAAAGATGATTGATGCATCATGAATGATTAAACAAATGCACGTAGTTCATGCTATTGCAGGGATTATTATAAAGCATTTCTAAAGTATAAAATACACAGTAAATAATAATGATTGCATCAATGGACCACAATATCAAAGCTCTAACTTAGATAAGGAGCTTTCATATTTATTGAATGCATATTGACACAAAATGATTAACAAAGCAAAGTAGAGATTATTCAATCACATGCAAATTGCCAGTCTCACCACACAATCACAATAATTTCCCAACTGCTGGTGACAATAAAAGTAAAATGTGATACAGTAAAATAAACATGCAAAAATGATTTTTTGGTCCTCAGACTTGACTTAGCTCATTTAGTGTTTTTCTAAGCTTTAACTTCGTTGGATTTTCAAGTTGTCCTCGTCGAGAGGTTGAAAGTGACCTGTGTTATGCAAATTCATATACCTTTAAAGCATGCTTTGATAATTATGTGGTTGGGTTTGGTTCAAAAGCGGTCTAAAAATCCTAAAAAAAATGTAGAAAGTGGGCTAAAAGTGTGTGAATTAGGACTCCTAAGTCTTCAATTCGACAGTGTTTCAGTGTATGTACGCTTTTTGGCTCTTGTCCTTCTCTCTCTGGCTCTTGTTGGTCTTGGAATGGGAGGTAGAGACTCCTATTTATAGGGAAACATGTCAAAAAATATGTGATCATGCATCCCAAGGCACGTGTGCGCGTGCTTTTGCGCGTGTGCATGTGTACAGGGGCGCATGTCATACAGCCTTCCTGGGCTCTGATCGTGTCATTTTAGGGGGGTTTTCAAGGTTTTTGGACCTTTCGGACGTGTTTCCAATGTCTTTTTTTTTCAAAATCGACTTATATTTTCACACATGAGCAAAATATGTTCGGGTGTGGTAACGCGCTATTTCTCGGGATTACGCGCACTATTCTAGGTTCACTTCTATAAGTTTTTAGGGCTAACGGACGTGTTTCCAATGTCTGTTTCATTAAAAATTGGCTTTCAATTTTGTGAAGTGGAACTTCGGTCTCGTGAGCCGAACACCGGTCTGATGAGTTGCTAATTTTGATCGACGTTTGCTCGAAACGAGTGACTTTCCACTCTGATAATTCGTAGTTCATGAAATCAAGGTGCAACTTAATGATTCAGATGTCGATTTTGCTCTCTAAAGGCTTGGTTCGGTTTTTCAAACTCACGACACGCTTCAAAGGCATTATAAATGAACGGACACTTGTCATATTCGGGGAGATATTTTCATCACTGGACCTTTTTGGGGATAGTCAAAATTCGATGTATGACACAATACAATTTTATTTTTGACCTTTTTATTACATATCTAATATTTATTATTTCATTTATGTATTTTTCAATTTATTTATACTGATTCTTAATTTTAGTTAAATAATTCAATGTTTATTATAATCACTAATATAATTCTTATTTCCATTTCTACCATGATTTTAACCACAATTTTCTTTTTATTTACTTTAATCAAGAATTATTATTATAATAATTTCTATTATTATTTTCCTTTTTGTTATATTAAAGGATTAATCTGTTGTTCTTCACTCAATTTTATTTCTTATTTTATGTACTTTTATTTTATTACATTAAAAATTCCCTTTATTATGTTTTATTTATCAATATTTGTTTATTGATAGTTATGTTGTATTTATTGTATCCATTCATAATGTTGAAATTCAACAAAAGTCTCAAAATCAATTACTTCATTTTCTTCTTTTAAAATCCACTTATGATAATTGCTGGGATGATAATGAGGCAATAATTTATGATGTGTATTCAATTTATCCAAGCTACAAGATTTACATCTTAAGGCCTAATTTGATAAATTGAACACATTATTAATTAAAGGCCTTAATGTGACCAATTAATCATCATAAATTTGACCTTTATAGTACCTTTTCATTACCATTTTCTTTTATTTGTTAAAGAAATCATATTAATTATTTTTAATTATCATTAATTTCCCTTGTATTCTTTTCATAGATTTTTCAATCATTTTTCATCTTACTATTTTTATTTTAAAATATCAATTTTTCTCAAAATAATGGCTCTAAAACTCGAAAAATAAGGACAAGATGAAGCGAAGGAGCCTACTCGAGTATTTGTCTCTATTATCTCTACTCTTTTTAATTTAATTGTTATTATTTATTTCATTTTTCATTCAACGTAATTAGGATGCCATGCATAGGAAATTCATGACAGGTTTGTGATAAATATGTTATGATTGTGTGCTATGAATTCCATAACATGTAAATATACTATGACTTCATGCCATATCATTATGATTGCCATACATGTATATTATGTTAATTCAACATTTGCAATGTTCATGCATCATATTTTTCCATGTTTATCTATTTATTATGATTAATATGTTCATGCATTATGTCATGTATGAATATATTGTGCTTTTATTTGTCTGTATTGGTTGACCTAAGATGGTAAAAATTCTTTGGAAGCATTGTATTAAACTAGTAAGGCCGGTCCTATTCAGTATCTAGACAGTACGGAGATGCCTCAAAATAATGAGTATTCTCCTACTAACATCACATTTGAACCCAATACTTTATCCTATGAGCAAATTTTAGTTTCGAGTAAGGGATCTAAGTTTTTCTAGTCTTTAATTGGGCAAATTCTCAAGTGATACCGAGTGGCGACTCCTATTTCTTCTAGCTTCATGGAGGGTAGTAAATGCACTAGTACCATTACTAAACACTTCCAGTATTCCATTCACATTCTCTCTATTTTCCCGTAACAAGGAAAAAGGAATCATGATCCAAACAGTGTCGAGTCAAACCCGCTAATGTTAACAACTTGGGTAAGAATGCATTAGACCTTTACATATTGGTTGTGTATGCTTACTTAAAGGAGGCTTCTATGCATTTTGGTAGATTTCCTGATGCGTTACAAGTCCAAAAACATATCATCCACTCTTCTAAGGTGAAGTCATAGTAGTATACATGATTAAGGAAATGATTTAGGCATTTATTTGTTTAACCATTTTTCAATTTCCTCTTTTCCTACCATGTACATATATATTGCCACTTAATAACCATTTTGAGCCTTTTTTCTTGAATTCTTAATAGCCATTTGTAGTTTCTTATATTACTTCACCATACCTATTAACTTAAATACTAGACTTTAACTTGACGTGAGTTGGGTCATCGATGGAAATAAATAAGTAAATGGAGTTTTAGGGCAAGAAATTTCAAATAGACAAAGAATTTTTTAAAATTAGAATATGGGCAAAAAAAAAGAGAAAAAAGAAAGAAAAAATGAAAAGAAAATTAAATAAAGAATTCTAGAAGGCCCATGAACAATAATGTCTTCTTATAACTATATGTAGTTCTTGCATTAGTCATTTTCGTCAATTATTTGCGTCATTTTTGTTTACCTTCATCTCATTTTCTTATTTAAGCCATTACCCTAGCCTCTTCATAACCTTAATAATGGTCTTTTTAATCACTTCCCATGTTATGCACATGTATTATTAGAGATAGCGTGGTTGGTCTTGCTAATGGGATTTGGCTATAAAAGCAATAGGGTTACCAAATGCGTTTATGCCTATCTGAAGTGCAATAACCATTTTGTCTGTGGTCTATGTATATTAATTTAATTTAGTAAATGCATAATGTTAATGATCCATAAAATTAAAGTGCCTAAATTTTGAGTTTGTTTTTCATTTCTAGTGTAATGTTTTTTACTTATGTATTTATAATAAATCTTGGCACTCACATTACAAGGAAAATCACTTTAAAATAGAATATAACCAAACCTAAAAGATAAAAATTTATTGACCCTTTTTTCAAAAAATAATTCCAAATATCCTTATATCTCATGAGTACCATATATTTTTTTAAACCTTAAATGAATAAACCTTTTTCTTAAAAAGCCCCAAAAGTTCCTCATGCTCATAAATGACCATCAACGTGACCAGTTGTGACCATACATACAATAATTTCAAATGTATCCTCTTGCCTTCAAAGTTAAATTAAGCATCCCATTTGGAGGAAATCAAAATATTCGCATAGGCAAAAGTTAAGGATATGGTGAGCATGAAAATAATTTCGTTAGAAAACCTTTTAAAGGCTAGCCAATAATAAGTGTGATGTTATATGCATGATTAAGATTCATTTGTTAAGTGCGTTAAAATTTATAATAAATGTTACCTAAAGAAAGCAACCTATTCATGCTAACATTGATTAGAGAAGATAAATAAGCAGTAAAAACGTTTGCAAAATCTTTTTAAGTTTCATTTTTCTTTAGAATGTTTTTCACTTGTAACGATATTTTGCTACACTTATGACATTCATTATTCTTTAATCATCAATTCCACATGTGAGATTATTGACCATGAGGGCATGTTTTTAGTTCATCCTTAATCATAAAGATTCTGGGGGGCATGTTTGATTTATTTTTAGCATGTGGGTATATTCAATAGTGTTTAATTTTTTGAAGTACATTATTGATTGTGGTTAAATCCTAAGGGCATTATTAGCTCCATTTATCTACATAAACATTCATAATAGTTAGAAAACTTGAAAAAGCTAGAAATTCCTTTTGTCGATTCAATTGATTTTTAAGTAATTTTATATCATTTATCCTATTCATGGTTTAGTATGAGTAGCCTTTGAGTTGACTATGCTTTAGTGTATGCATACTTACCATTAGTTTATACATTGTAAGTTGGTAATTCAAGTTATAGTGCTTGAAATCAAGTAATAAACATATTTTTTTTTCCTTATTATTGAACTCTTGCTTATATAAACACTCTTCTTATTCATAAATAACAAATCCCTCCCTTTTTATATGCTTTATATTTTAGTCTTGAAATAACTAGAATCAATAGGTTTTTATAGGTTAATCTTGAATCAAATATGAACTCGGTGAAAGAACACCTTTGATGATCTTATAGAACTTGAAGAACATTTTGATGATCTTGTAAAACTTTGATTTTTGAATTTTGTAGAGCTTCAATGCTTATTTTCTTGACTTTAAAACTTGAATATGACAAAACTTCAAGGCTTGATTTCTTGATCTTGAAACTTGAATATGATAGAGCTTTATGGCTTGATTTCTTGATGAATTAAGAGTTTGGGAGGCACCTCCACTTATAAGTATTTGTAGAGGTAGTGCAAGTACTATAAAATTTCATAACTCTAGTGGTAGGATTGACTTAAACCACCTTTTATGCGATTTGATTGGCTTATTTGCATCATTATCTAAATAAATGGTTTTTATAATTATCATTTATTTATTATTAGCTTAATGACATTGTTCATATAATTTGATCGGCCATTAAAATAATTTAATTGAGATAATAAACTAAAATATTTGATTCGTCTAAAATCTTTATAAATTTATTAGACTAAATATAGACAAAATATATGTAATTAGTCTAATTAAATTAAAACTCTAGTGGTAGGATTGACTTTAACCAGCTTTTATGCAATTTAATTGGCTCATCTACATCATTATCTAAATAAATGGTTTTGGTTTGTATAATTATCATTTATTTATTATTATTTTAATATATTTTTTATATAATTTGATCAGCAATTAAAATAATTTAATTGAGATAATAAACTAAAATATTTGATTAGTCAAAAATCTTTATAAATTTATTAGACTAAATATATTTAATTAGTCTAATTAAATTATTTAATAGATTAAAAATACTTTATTGGTCTAAAAATAATTTCTGAAAATTTTCATGTCTGCATTCTTTTTCTTCTTTTTTAAAAATCAGGTTATTACAGTCATGATCAAGAAAAGATAGAGAAGGGTACACTACAACAAAATTGATTTTTAGCAAGAAAATATTAATGAGGGTATGATAAATTACTTATGATAAATTACTTGCTAAAAGTGTAGAAATAGATGGATTTAACTACAGGCATTTTATTTTGTCGCTATTAGATGACAAGAAGTGGGGCTATAGCCACAGGCACCGATTTTCCTAGCTATTACTATATTCTTCCCGTCGTTATTATTAAAATCTTAGTGCTAAACTTTTCCCACTCTAAATTTTTTTTTTGAAACATTTCCCACTCTAAAATTAATGATTTTTTTTAAAACTAAAAATAAAAACACATTTTTTTTAATTTGCACCTATCTCTCTTGTATTTTCCCATTCTCCTTCTCTTTCTCTCAAATTCTACCACATCAAACCCTACTCACAATATTTGATCAAAAGATCCTCGGTTATAATCCTAAATAACAAAATCAATACTGTGATTGGGAGGGAACAATACTCTTTATTAAGTCAAAAAATGATGATTCAATAATTTTATATTGGATTCAACGACATCGAAATTTGGTTAATAACTCATCGTTGGAGTAGTTAATGAACAGACTTAACGGACTTTGTTACGTTCAAATGCCATCAGAGCCATCCATGCCTAAACATAGACAACAATTGTAGTAACATAATCCGCCATTGTCGATGATTTTGTCATTTTTCTCTTTCTTTCACAATATGACGTCAGAGACTACTCAAATTTTGGATGAGTTTCTAATGGTGATGGTATGATATCATTCTTTTGTTAGTAATTATTGAATTTGTATATTCACATTTTGTCAGTAACTCTAAAATTTAGGTTTTAACATTTTGTGCTTTATGATCAGTTTAAGTATCAATTATTGAATAAACCAGTACAAGTATTTTATTTACATTTTTCATTAAAGAGAAGAGCGTTTTTTGAGAAAATTCATTAGAAGCAAGAACAAGTACATCTCTTTAGTGGTGAGCGAACCAGTTTTGTATCTTTAATATTTAACCATGTAGTTGTCTCCTTGTGTGTAAAGCTAATATCAACGATGGCGAGTGGGCCTAAACTAAAGGACTGGACTGACTTGACATTGCAATTGGGAGGGAAATGGTTGTTGTTATGATTTCTATATATGGTATGTGAACTAAAATCAAATTACTTCTCTTTTGTTCCTTTCATATATAGCCTAATTAAAAATAAATAATAAATTAATCTTCGAATTCAATTTTATGGCTACTAAAATTGAGTCAAAATTAAACCATGGAAGAAGTTGAAGAAATTATTCTTTCTTTAATTTTAATTGAAATCAATTGCTTCTCCCTGATTATTGAAAACGAATATGAAATTAGAAAATTTTGTATTGAATGCAGTATTCTAGAGCCAACCTATATACACTTTTTTGCAAAATAATGGAGCCTAATTTTAATTTTTTTAATTATTTGGTGTGATTATTGTTGTTGTCTATTATTGTATTTGTTATGAAGTTGAATTAAAGAAGTAGAGCATATGTTCTATGCAATTTAATAACAAGTCATATAAATACGTGACTTTTAAGGTATCTTTTATCAATTAACATTATTATATCCCATTTATTGATAATTAAATTAGAGTGTGTAGGGAAAAAGAACCTGAAGAAACTATCTCTAGGGTCTATTGTGCTTGAGAATGGTGATCAGGATTCATCATTTGTTTGAAGATGTAAGTATTTATGTTGTAAGTATTTGGTTTAATTAAGTTTCTATTTATCACAAGCCCAATGAATATACTTTCATTGTTTAGAGAATGTGGGCTCCAATAATTTATTTAAAAATTATTCAATCTAAATATTTAAACTATTTATGTGATATAGGAAAACCTCATCTTAAAATATTTATGTGCCGGAGCATGCTCCTTTTAGAGTGCGTTCAATTACTACTCAAGTTTGTAAGAATCATTTTCATTTTTATTCAAAAGTTAAGGGCTTTCTTATGTTGGAATTAAGCATTAGACTTGTGTTATTTTTTTTTTTTTTTTTTGCTTTTAGGGTACTTCTGCTAATCAAGATTCTCGGTTCTCTAACAAGCAAACGAAGCTTTTAAAATCATAGAAGTTTGCTCTTGAATTGGAACATCTAGTTCATTTTTCTATTCCTTTTTGTTGCTTAAATTTTTATATTTTGTTCTATTTTGATCAATTTTTTTGGAATTGGAGGTCGTTTGGGCTAAAGGTTGAAGAATAAAACAAAATTCTTTTTTTAGGGTTTTTAATTTTTAATTTATTTTTGTATTTTTGCATAAATGATGCGTGTACTTTTTTTTCAGTAGTTGGATATAAGAAATGTTGTTATTAGACCATGGATTGCACATCAAGTGACCAAGCTTTTTTGGTTTGAAGATGAAGTGGGAATTTGACTCTATGGGCATACCAAACAAGCCACATCAGTCCCGGATTTCAACTGAGCTAAGGATTCATCCTTTAGTCTCTTGGTCTATTTTCAGGAGTATTTTTTTAGCTTTTACAATTTTTAAATTCACATAGGCTCTTGTTGTTTGCGTGTTATCACTTTCTAATTCAATTGCAGGAAGTGAATGGGAAGGAGGTTCAAATATCGCTTATAGGATTCATAGAGAAAAACACAAGAAAGTTTATGATTTTCTCATTATTCACACCACTTTCTTTTTTAGTATTATCTATAATTCTATCCTCTTTTAGTTTTTTTTTTCACATTTTTCCCTTTGGTTTTATCATAACTAAGTTGAGGATTTAGTGAGTGTAGTTAGTGTATACTCTGCTATCCTTTTTAAGCATATTTATCCTTTCTCTTATAATGACTGGAAGTCCATTAGAAGGTAACATGAAATCAGCCAACTAGAAATTATGTGATTGCATTCTTTTATATTGTTCATGTTTATTAGAGTTCTATGTTAAACATTATGCAAGTTCTTTTGGTTCATTTTACTTCATTGTTCCCCTGGTAAAACAACTATTTTTTTTCTTCATTATGATTTTCTTTTCTATTCTTGGTAAGCTATCCAACTCTCTCTGCCACTCACTATCAACTAAAAGTGCTTACAGATCTCAAGCTTTATTTTACAAGAAAATTTGGTGTTGTCTTTACTTCAATTCTAACTCTAATTATTGTAGCTTTAGATTGCCTTTTCTTTGCATATGTTGCTTCATCCTTTTAAATCTTTATAGTAGTCACAGTACACTTCAAGGTACATAAGCTAGATGTGTAATAAACAAACAATTAATTAATTCCTATTCAATTCTAATAATTAACAGCTTTTTGAATTGCTTGGTAAAGAAAACTAATTCATCTTTTTTGTGTTGTATTGTGGCAGTTCAACGATATGATAAATGTGTCATTTTCATCAAAACCTTTTGTTGCTAGTGTTAGTGTTATGCCCTAGGCCAAATATGTAATGGCCATACTTTAACTTTGTCATATTTCTATTTTAATAATAAAAGGAATTTTTATTATTACTGACTAATTCTAGTACTATCCTTGATTAGCTAATTCTAATAAGATCATCAAGTATGTGACTTAACAGTAAAACTCATAGATGATACTTAAATTCTAATCTAAATATCCCCAGTCGATTATTGTTGTGGGAACAACAATGAATAAAGACTAGCATGAGGTTGATTGATGATTGAGTTTTACTGATCATGTATATAAGATATTAAGTCAAACTCATAGGTACATATTTAGAGAAATGATGTACTAGAGCGACCCGCTATGAGAATACCACATGGATTATTGTCATAGGTAATTCTCATCATAGTAGTATTATTTGAGTTCTCTGACTTGAGATCACCATGGTTTCCTACATGATAAGTTCTATATTTTAACACATCCCTAAACCATACTTTAACCAGAAGGTAAAACAGGTTATGATTGGATACATAATGAGTTGTGTGAGGAATGTGAGTGATTAAGATGGAATTTGTCCCTTAGTTATGTTGAGAAGAAATCTATTGGGCCCCTCGATGAGTTAGACTAAAGAGAAATGCATGGCCATGCTAGAATGATAAAGTGTCATCTGTATCCGTCTACTTAGGATCGAGAAACAATATGATTAAATAATATAAGAATGACATAATCCATGCCATATGTTCAATCAGGATATCATGTAACAAAAGGACTATAGTACACGTTGTGTATTAGGTTATGTCGTATTATCAGCCTTCACATAACTTGGGTAGTCATACTGTCTTGCTAGAGACCAATTATAACTTATGGGTTAAAAAGGGAATTTTAGGCCCACTGCTAACATTATGTGAACCTACAGGGTCGTACATGTAGAATAGGCCCAAAGCATACTTGGGTTAATAAGCTCAATAATTATCTCTATGGAAAGATTAAATAAATAAGTAGATAAATAAATAAATAAATAAATATATATATATATATATATATATATATATGTATTTATTTATTTATTTCCTAATTTATTTTAGGTAAGAGTTATCTAAAATAAATAGAAAATGATTCTAATTTGGAATTAGAATTAAAATAGAAAAAGGAAGTTTAGACTTACTAAAACTGTTTTGGTAAGTGGAGATGTATGAGACCTTAGAAAAGATGGCTATATCTACATCTTATTCTCTAGGGTTTACTAAGCTTATGCTAAGCCACTTTTTCTCCTCCTTCTTCCTACACTTCTTGTGTGAAAAGAAAATACATAGAGACTTTTTGTGTTGTGGGACAATAAAGGTTCTAGCAGACCTACTTTGCTTTGGATCACCTAGTTCGTGTGGATACTGTAGAGGGCGTGATCTTTCGGTGACGTCTCAACCCGACAAAAACTATATGTAAAACTCGAGGTAGGGTCTCACCGATGTGAAACCCCTCTCATCCTTCCAACAATCTTGCCTTAAGATTGCCTTGGTAAGTGATTGGAAACCTCTCAATCAATCTAATTCGAATTACATGGATTCAAGTTATGGGTTTTGTGGTTAAAAGTTTTATTTTTCTACTACGTTTCTGATCACAAAACCCAACAGTGGTATCAAAGTCGCTTGTAATTCGATTAGATTAATTTTATGTTATATGTGATATACATGAGCTATAAAAATGAGTTTTTGATATATATGTGATATATATTTGATTTTGAAAAGACTTTTCAAATTTTCATTAGAACTTTCTATGTGGTGATTTAATTAAATCTACATCGAAAACAATTTTGTACATTAATTGGATTCATGTTTATGGTTGTTTAATATAATTAGACACCATTTGTAGTGTGAATTTTTGGAAAATACATGTTGTTTTTTAGTGCAGAAATTTGGGTATACAGGTTGCATGGCCATGTGGTTTAGGCACATGGTCATGCACAAAATGGCATTGCAATTTTGATAGAATACAATACACACGGTCGTGTGCATTTTAAGTGCAGTCGTGCGTGACTGCAAATCTTTAAAGTACAGATTTAAATCTTGATTGCATTCTCGTTCAAGTGTTGAAAAAAATTAGCATGTTTTTAATATACCAATGAGTTGTAATATGATTAAAATGGTTTAAGGTTTTAGCAAATACTCATTCAAAGAGTTTTGCTAAATTGTTTACCATTTCGAGGGCGCTGCTCCCACACACCCTGCAAGGGGCGTTGCCCCCTTGACCCTTACCTACTGACCGGCTAGAGGGACCGCCAAATGCATACGCCACATAATTCGTTCTTGTCATAATAATTAATTTCCATGAAAATTAAACTATTATGCTTTATGTCTTTAGTGTAAAAATGCATGGTGCATAGCATGGCCCTTAAGACCAATGTAATTGGATTTATTTTTATTATTCTTTTTATGGGTTGTAATTTTTAAATAATGCCTATAAGTCATTTTTCATTTGTTGTAATTTTATTTTATTATATAGTAATAGTATAAATTACAATTTGTAATGTAATGTAAATGGAGACCCAACATGGAGACTCAAGAGGAGGCCAAGGATGGAGATCCAAGGTGAAAACACAAAGTGGAGATCCAAGGTGAAAGGCTCAAGATGGTAGAAGTCTTGTGACCTAGGACTCCCATGAATCCATTTTGCATTTAAACACATAGCTAAACAATACATCAATATGTATAAACAACAACCTAGGAATTCTAAGTTGCAGAATACTCACAATCTCCTAGGTTTAATGTAAACCAAAAGTAATCTACTATATTGGATTACTTCAGTTCAACTCTTGAATCAATAACCAAGCCACTAAAATGTTTGGCCTTTAGCTTGAAACATCAGAGCCTTCCAGTCACCTTCTTGCCTTTGATCAAGTATAGTTCCAAGCACCTCTCTTATGACCCAAAGAAACTTGAACTAACTTAATTCTTCAAGCAAGAACTAAGAGTATTTTTTTGGTATATGTTGTGTTTCCATTTGGTTTGTGTTTTCCTTACCAGATTTTCTATACACATTCCACTAACTCTTAATGAATAGTTATTATCTTACCTTTGAACTCTTCTAAAGATATATTTATATGTAGAGAAACTAGGTTAAGTTAAAAATACATAAATTAAATATCTCTTACACCATCATCATTAGGATGCCACCTATGACATAGTTAAGAGTGTAATTTGTGTAAATATCTCACAAGTGTACAAAATAGATGTAGAGATTCAATCATATCTCATGTAATAAGACTACATTCATTCTTTACACTTCCCACTATAACCTAATCTTCCTAATGCCTCAAAAGTCAACAATTTACACATTAAGAGATCACATCTCCCTAATATGCCAAATTAGACTTATATTGATAAATGGACTTGGGCTTGGTTATTGGGCCAACTCTTAGGCCAAGCCTAATCCATAAATCAATTGGGCCCAGTTACTGGACTTGGACCTTTTAGTTGGGCCAACACTTGGCTCAAGCCCATTCCATCAAATTAATGGGCCTTAGGTTAATGGGCTTTAGAGTTGAGGCCAATATTTGGCCTAAGCCCATTCTATCAAATTAATGGGCCTTGATTAGTTTAATGGGCTTTGGATTAATCTTTGGGCCAAAACTCTTTTAGGCCTAGGCCCACACACCTTGGGTTGTTAATCCAAGTCCATAAGGAAACAACACATATTCTTTATTGAATACTTTAATGAATATCTCATATTAATCAAGTATTTAATAATTAAACTCTTGGTGGAATTAGATTTCATGATATGCTAGAATCATTGCTCAAAGCATAAATCCAATTCCATTAATCTTAATTAATTGATTAAACTCTTTAATAAATAATTAGATTAATAAGGTGATATAGAAAAACACTTTTTGAAGTGACTTACTAGGTTCATGTCTAATTGGCAATGAGAATATAATATCAACTCTTGATATTATTTGAAACTCTTTCAAGTCTAAATGTGAAAATCCCAATTATATACATTTAGTTCTCATAAGTTGTGAGTGACCCCAAGCATCTATATCACAACTACCCAATTAGAAATGAATGCATGTGATGATTCACACGAACCATTAGATCATAATTACCGTGCACTAAAATCCCTTCATATGAAGATCTCGACATAGCCTAGAGTCAAGGTTTAATCAAACTCTAATAGCTTTATCATATGACATCATCTCAAATTATTCTTGATAAAACATAACAAATACTAAAAACACTTTCTAGCACTGAAACTCTTTCAGACTGTGTTATGTTTGTCCTGGCCAGGAACTCTATTCATTAAGAATAAACTTAGATAGCATATGATCTATCCTAGTTCACTTTAGGCAATGAATCTCATCTTGGTTGAACACTTATCCCTACATTAAACTGACTAGAGCCACCACACGCCATATACCCATGTATGAATAACACAAGTATGTAAGCGGTAACAAACTCTAACCACTCAAATGCGGATGACCGTGTCACCTCAGGTCAAAGGACTATATGCACCATTATGACCTAGACTGTGATCGTTGACTATAAGTGAATATCCTTACGATCACAAATCTAACGTCACTATTCGATCCACCCATCACATGAGTATTCATATGTCTATTCTGATATCTCATATCAAGTAGCATGAGTCTCACTACCTCCCACTATTAGCATCACATACTAATCAAAGAAAATAGACAGATGTGATAGTCTAATTAATGTTACTCAAATATTAATTAATTGACTATGAACAATTTATAGCATAAGTACTAAATAAATTTATTGCTCATATTATTAACCTTTGATAATAAATTTATTTAACATAATGCTAAAGGATAAATACTCAAATAAATAAATGCTTTATTTAAATGAATACTTAATTGCCATAGGGATAATTTACAATGTCATTATACATTATAAAATGGCACTAGGGCACATCTATGCTAACAGCCTGATAGGTCCACTCCCTGCATGTGCAGCTCTTATTCTCCAAATTCATTGTATATCTGTTGTTGTGGTCGTAAACATTGTCATCTCAAAACCTGAATCCCTATTCCATTCCATAAACCAATCAAATGACCTTTCTTTCTTCTTTTCCAACTTCTTAAGTGAATTTGGACTGATATCCAATAACTATGAACTAATTGATTATCTTTTCTTCCATATTCTGGTCATGACTTGAACTCTGATTGAATCAACCATTGTGATGATTGGTTTTGACCTACCTTTGATAATCCACTCCTTAAATGCTTCAGCTATATTATTGTCTACTACATCACATTGAACTTCAGACCTAAAAAAGGCCTTACACCAACTCTCAACCCCATACTCAATAGCATCTTAAACCAACCCTTTACTAAGTTTAGACCGGATATTTAACTTTGATTTTAGTTCTTGTGGATAAGTTGATCTTGCACAATTCCAAAAGGAAATCTTCCTCTCCTCTCCTCTCCATTTCTTAGCCTAATTAACATATATGCGCCTTGCGCACACTTATGCTCAACCTTAGGCAATTCAGATTGCATTGCACTTTGCAGCCCCTTAAGCATAAACAATAAAGCACATATTACTAAACTAGTTTCCAAGTGACAGTGTATAAGCTAAACAATTTCAAAACATAAAGCACATATTCCTAAACTAGTTTGCAAGTGACAGTGTAAACATTAAACAATTTCAAAACATAAAATAATGAACATACCTTCTGCATGTTTGACATGACAGTGTATCCTTTTTCATCACCAAGTGGGAAATCATGCTTCAAGCATCTCAAAAACCATCCCCAAGAAAATTTACTCTCAATCTGCACCATGGCCCAAGCTATAGGAAACATTTGGTTGTTTCCATCCCTCCCCACAACACATAGAAGTTGTCCTTTACACACTCCTTTCAAAAAACAACCACCAAGTCCCATTATTTTTTGGCAGCCCTCAACCCATCCTTTTTTCCATGTTGCTAGGCATATATAAAATCTAATAAATAATGGTTTTCCCTCAGGAATCTCATTTAAGGACTTGGCAAAACAAGTGGAACCAAGATTGGTGTCAACCACTGCTTATGCATAGTCATATAAGGCAACATATTACTCTTTGAATTCAATCACCAACTCTTTAAGTATTTTTTTTCTTTGCATGGTTGCACACATGATCACTTACACTTATCTTCTATTCAGTTTTAACCAAAGCTCTAAAGTCCTTTAATTTTATATTAGGCTAGCTAGTCACTCAATTTCTGAAATATTTCTTAAGGAACTCATTGTTATATAACTTGCTTTTATTCCTCCTTTCACACTTATGGTAAAAGTTATATGTCTTCACAGTCATGGTGTTATCAGCATTATGCATGCTCACTAATGTTGTCATTTTTTACAAAATGCACATGCAAACCCTTAACAACTGCATACCTGGAAATGGCATCCCGAACTTCTTCAAGATTTTTGAACTTCATACAGAACAGAAAACTGGAACCTAGGAGTTTGGATAAAAAAATAATCTTTGGTTATGCTCTCTTCTTGCATTTAGTTACAACATCTTCATCAGTTTCACTATCGTTACTACAAGCTTCAAAACTACTATAATAGACAATGTTCCTATCTACATCCTCATATTTAGATGGTAAAGCATCATCAACCACATGCTCATTCTCTACATCTAAAATAATATCATCTGGATTATGCTCACCTGCATCATTCTTATCTATTTTCTTTTTTTATACCTATATATAGACTCTCTGACATTTTCCCTGACAGCTTGAAGCTCATCACCATCATCATTTATCAAGCATGCTACATTAACACATATTTCATCGAATGTCTTCTATTTAATAAACTCTGGTTCAAGGTCCTGCACCTCTACATCCTTTTCAACTTCAACCACAAACACAAGTTTTGAGTTACCTCTCTCTATGTCAGGTTCTTTGCTACCCCTCTTAACCTTATGTTCAGTGACTAACTCAGGTTCAGTGTCTAAGTTACCACCCTCTAACTCAGTCTTTATTTTAACTCCCTCATTTATATAGCTTTCAGTGTTTGTAATTTTTTATTGTCCTATTTATGACTTGGATAAATGGTTGACTTCCTTTCCTGCATCATTATGATTGTCTTCCTCAGATTATGTACTATCAATTAGGAACAGTACACTATGCCCATCAACTACCTCACTCAATATAGCTAACATGTCCTTATCTCATTATCTTTAATAGAAATAATATCCCCACCAACCTTTTTTTCTATAATACAGCCCTCCTATCTTACTCAACCCTAAGTCCTTCACATATGACAACACATTAGGATAAGATATTAGTCTATATCAAAATAATAATCCATTACCGAAGTTTCTTTACTTACATATTGTACTCCATTATCCTCAACAATCACACCTCCATGCTAAAATACCAATTCCATTTTGTTTTATAGATTATACCTATCAAATGAAAAAGTAATCAATTAATCAAATCCATATTATTTTTTACAAATTTATCAAATTCAATCAACAATTGAAATTTATATCATTGTCTAAAACCCTAGCATAAACCAATGAATGTCATTTTTCATATATAAAAAACTATATAAAATGCCATTTTCGAAACCACTCAAATTTTGTAGGACCACATACCGAGCTCAATAGCAAATAAACAAACAAAAGTAATGTCAATAAAAAACATATCTCCTAAAAAAAATAATACATGTCTAGGTCCACCACTGACTTTCTGCAATTTCGAGCACTTTCCAGCCACTTTCCACAACTCTCCACTGATACCAACAAAACACACTTTATTTTATTCACCAAAACCTCCTCTACATCAGTGACCACAACCTCCTCTGCATCAGTGACCACTCCTGCACTTTACAACCATAGAAAACGCCTTTTGTACTGCTTTCGCATTGCTTTTATTATTTGCATACAATCATTCTCAGCTTAACATTGGTATTTCACTTTACAACCATCGTAAGAACTTTTGGAAAATGAATGTTGGTGTTTTTTCTTACAACGTCTCCAGCTGAAGACCACTCGATCAGCTCAAATTAGGGTTCATTAACTTGGTTTGCGAAATGTCTAAAATAACCTTCGATTCATAAGATTTATAAACTGAAGGCAACATGCCACATCAGCTGAAGGCAAACCACCTAATGCCCATTCATTAGCCAAAATACATAACCACCTTCATTTAATAGTGATTTGCTACACGCGCAGACAACCATCCAATTAAGGACTAAATGTACCTAAAAATAAAAGCTTGTGGACTCAATGTATAGAAATAAAAGTAAAGGGATGAAATCAGAAAAAAATAAAAGTGCAGGGACCTAAATATGGTTATGCCTTTTTCCCTAACCTGCGTTCAGCCTAAGTGCAATAGACTGAGTTGGCAATAGTTGATTGGTTGAAACGACTTCCACCATAAGCAAAGATAATATAATGGATAAAAAAAACACACACAATATCCACAACTGGTCAATCCAATCTCATGGCTACCGTTCTCTCTCCGTCAGCCCGGCTGTCTTCCTACACCTCCACCTCCACCAACACCCAAAAACCGCCCCAAATCCCGCCACCATCAAAGACCCACCTCCCAATCCCTTCCCAGAAACCTCTCCTAGCTACACTCACTGCTAGCGTTGCTGCCACAACAATATTAACCGCCACCACTCTTCCTCCGTCTCTCGCAGACCCAACACAGACCTACCGTCTCTACTACGGCACTGCAGCCAGCGCGGCTAACTATGGCGGTTATGGTGGGAACTCCGATAAGAAGGCATCAGCTGAGTACGTGTATGATGTCCCTGAGGGGTGGAAAGAACGTTTAGTGTCCAAAGTTGAAAAGGGTACAAATGGAACTGATAGTGAGTTCTATAACCCTAAGAAGAGGACTGAAAAAGAGTACTTAACATTTCTTGCTGGGTTCAGACAGCTAGCTCCAAAAGATGTAGTGTTAAACAACTTAGCACTGTCTGATGTGAACTTGCAGGATTTGATTGCTGGAGCAGATAGTGTGAGGAGTGAAGAGAGGAATGATGCCGATGGCCAATTGTATTATGTGTATGAGATTGATGGTGTTGGGAAACATAGCTTGATTAAGGTCACTTGTGCTAAGAATAAGTTGTATGCTCATTTTGTTAATGCACCAACTCCTGAGTGGAATAAGGATGAGGAAACCTTGAGGCATCTTCATGAGTCTTTTAAGACTGTTGGGTCCTATTAGGGAGTTCCTTTTTTATTTATTTATTTATTTTTTGTCAATATGAGTTGAGGTTAGTCTTAATTGCTTGTTTTGACTGCACTAGATCTTCAAATATATGTAGAGGAATATTTTCTACGCTGATTAAAACTTTTCTATAGCCTTTTCGATATTCCCATTTAATTCTAGTTTATACTTTTAACTGTTTAAAGCTCATCAAATAGTTTAAAATGCTGTTCGAATGTGTTTTCCACATTTCCCACTAATTTCTGAAGGTGATCCAATCTGTTGAACATTGATTTTTCTGTTCTATTTTATGTTATATCCTCTGGCTCTTCTGGCATCTCTGCTGAAGAAAAGTTCTTGCACTTAATATGATCATTAGTGCAGGATGAAAACCTTACAGTTTTTATGGTATTGTGGAAATTTTATAATTGTATATCAGCTTCCCTCCCTCAATCAATTCATAATTAAAAAGAGTTGGCTATTGGTTCAGGATGATATTTCCCTGATGCGAAGATATAACACGCACGCCAACTGCAAATATGCAGGATTTGTGACTTTGTGTTATGGTATTGGAGTTTGGTAAGCCCAGTTCTTAGAGATCATCTTCAAGCTTCAGAGTGGGAAATGTCAGCCTCATCAGGTCACTGAAATGTGTCTAACAGCAGATTTATGGCTGGCCAATGCATCTAGTGATCAAATAACATTTTACGTAGCAATTTGAACCAAAAAAGATATCCACGGATAGTTTATCAAAATTCCAATGAATTTCATGTCTTCAAAAGAACAAAAAAAAAAAGGAAGATGATTTATACTCAATTGTAAGTTTCTAACATTGATATATCATAAGAAGAAACAAGTGTGTAATACAAAGTCTATGCCTAATTGACTTGCGCTTCCTGAACCAACAAGAACCTATGCCTAATTGACTTGCGCTTCCTGAACCAACAAGAACCTCAACAGATTCCAGATTCTAAACTAAACATTTTTGAGTGATTGCATAAACATTCATTTCATCCAAAATACTCAGACTTGGCCACCATAATTTAACACACCTGCTTCTATTTGTCATTGTATTATGCTGCTACATTTAAGATTCAGACCAAACTGGACTAATACAAAGTGAAGCCATCATCATAACAAACATGCCATCCCAGTCGACAAGGCGGAGCATTCTCATCATACTCAGCACAGCAACTCCATCTTTTCTTCCAATTGGCACTTCCAGTATTTGGTCTATTACTCTTCTCATTCCATTTATAGACAATCACTCCAGAACCATCAGTCCATTCTCCATCAATCCCTTGGTGCGGTGGAGCCAATGCAAATAATCCTTTCTCCCCTGCAAGAATTGAAGACATCATTTTGTAAAATGATCGCAAGTAGAAAATCACCACCAGATGTTACCAACCAAAACTGGAGTCCCATTTAGCATTACTGTATCTGGAAAGGGAATGAAATGGCCGTATACTGAAAAGGGGAACAATTAAAAAGAAAGAACAAGAAAACCTGTAGTGTGGCCATGAAAAGAGCAAGCAGTTGGGGAGTTATCTTTATCAAGATAGAGAGTATTACACCTCAAGCAACGTTTCTTGATTTGGATTTGATATATTTTTGGTTTTGTTTCATCAATCTTTGAAGACAACCTGATGATTGATGGCTCGAAGTGGAGGCTTTGAGAAAGGTAGTATGTGAAAGACATGTTTGTAAACTAGCTCACTCGGGTGATTGTACGGTTTCGTGCTATAGGCAATAGTTAGAGAAACTCAGGACATAGTAACAGGTCACATGTATGGCAATGGCTGTGTATTGTTTGAAGATGATGAGCTCTTGGGTCCTCTTCGGTTCTGCTCTTAGTGTTTTTTTTTTTTTTTTAATAAAATTTTCCGTTACGATATTTGACAGTTGGGTTGGGTTACAATGGCCTTTCTCTTGAGTCTCAGTTTAACAATATGTATTTTGGGCTTTATGCATTTCGGGAAATTATGTGACGAAAGTGTTTTGCTTTAAGGGCCGAATAAGCCCTTAACCTTTTCAGGGATGTCAATAATGGACAAAAGATTTATAGAAAGTTATTACAAATAACAAAAAAGACAGAAGAAGTTATCCAAAATACCTGACCTTTTTTTTATAACTAACTTTTTTTATAAAGAATTCTTTTAAAAATATGTTGTTGACAATAATCATTACAAAATAATTACAAATACAAATACTAATAAAACCTACATAATAACCATACAACAATCACAATATATCAACAACAATCATCACCATCAACAACTCAAACCACACAACAAAAATAATATGTTAACAATCTCACAACAATAACTCCAAACACAAATAATTTGTACCATTTTTCAATTTTACAAATTTTAACCTATTCATTTACTCATAATTTTATCCTGTTTAGAGTTAAAAATAACTTAAAACAAGCAATACGGACAATAACCTAATAGCAACCAAACAATAATTAGAAAAATAATTAGAAAATAGCGGGAGCAACCCAACAACAACTAAATTCGAATAGAGTTGTAATCGATCAGAGCTGAGCCGAGTCTTAACTAGCTCAGACTTGGTTTGTTTATAATTGAGCCGAGATCGAGCCAAGCTTGCTATCGATTCCACTTGGTATTTATGAGCCTAAAAAAATCTTTTAAAAATACAAACTATAAATCAAAATTATACATTTAAAAATTAAAAAAAAATTATTTATTAAATAAATTACAATATATTTAATAAAAATTATAATTTTATTCTAATAATATAATTTCTAAAATATTTTTTACAACACGAATTGATATATATATATATATATATATATATAATCAAATTACTAAACATTAAAATTACGAGTTGGCTCACGAGCTTCGATTCAAACTTGTTCGCGAGCTTCACAAGCCAAGCTTTATATAATTTGAGCTTGGCTTGTTTATTAAACGAGCTTCAATGTATGAGTTCGAATAGATATTATATATATATATATAATCAAATTACTAAACATTAAAATTACGAGCTGGCTCACGAGCTTCGATTCAAACTTGTTTGCGAGCTTCACAAGCCAAGCTTTATATAATTTGAGCTTACTCGTTTATTAAACGAGCTTCAATGTATGAGTTCGAATAGATATTAATAGAGCCGAACACCGAACTGCTAGCGAGCGGCTCAGTTCGTTTACACTCCTAAATTCAAATAGCTCTAATGTGAGTGTTTACTAGATAATCACTAAAAAAATATTAAACTAAAATAAACTAAAATTTGAAATATACAAAACACAATTCACTTCAAAATTTTATTAAAAATTCTATCAAAATAAAATCAAGAGTTATTTTAAAAAAATCTAAACCAAAAAATTGAGTTGTAACTAGGGGTGGCTACGGTTCAATGAATTGCCGGTTTTAGTTCGGAACCAACAGTTCATGGTTCCACTAAAGTTGTGCAACTTGACCGAAACCACTCCCATCTTGGTTCAAAGTCGATTCCAATTTGGATTCAGTTCCAATTTGATTTGTCAGTTCGCCTAAACAAGTTAATTTTTTTTTAAAAAATTCAATTTTAAACTAGAACTACCAATATAAAATTAGAACTAGGCAGTTTCGATACCATAGGGAGATGAACTGACCTGAACAGATCATCCTTAATTCCAGGTTTGACTGATTCCAGTTCCAGCTTTGACTGTGTTGGTTTTGATCCAGTTCCAGGCTCGAACCAGCCTATAGCCAACCTTAGTTGTAACTATCAAATTCTTCAAACAAATACTGAATAACAATCATATATTTCATGAAAATACTTTTCAATTTAATTCTAAAAATTATTAGATTTAGTATTATCTTTTACATTTTCTCAATTTTTTCATATATTTAAATAAATTCATTGAATTAGTAGAACATTATATATTTCAATTTTGAAAATTTTATTTAGTCATAAATATATAATATTTAAAAAATCAAATAACTAAAAATAGAGTTAAAAAATAATTTAAAATAGGTAGAAAACATGGACAACAATTTCATAACAACCAAACAACAACTAAAAAATAACAAAAATAGCAACAGCAACCCAACAACGACCTCACAACTATCAAATTCGAATAGCTCTGATATCACCACTTACTCAACGATAACCACTTAAAAAATATTAAGCTAAAATAATTAAAAATTAAAATATAAAAATAATTTATTTCAAATTTTTTATAAAAAATTTGAACAAAATAAAATTATTAATTATTTTTAATAATTTAAACCAAAAATTGAGTGGCAACTATTAAATTCTTTAACAAATACTCAATAACAATCATGTATTTCATTAAATACTTATCAATTTAATTTAAAAAATTATCATATTTAATATTCTCTTTTACATTTTAAAATTTTTCACTATTCGAACAAAATCATTGAATTTTTTATTAAATTACCTTATATTTCAAATTTACAAATTTCCACTCATTCATTTACACATAAATTTATACTATTTAAAGAAATCAAACAACTTACAATAGAGTTAACAACAAAAAAAAGCTTAAAACAAATAGAAAACACAAACAACAACAAGACAACAATCAAAACTGTCAAATGACAACTAGAAAACTACTAGAAAATAGCAATAATAAACCAACAATAACCTCATAGCAGCTTGAATAGCTTAACTATTAAATCTATATATATATATATATATATATATATATATGTCACCAATTTTTTGAGTTTCTACTAGGTTATACGTGATTCTAGTGGTGTAAAAAAAAAAGATATAAAATGATATTTTCTTTTCCTTTTCCAATCTATATATATATATATATATATGCAAATTTAAACTTGAAAACCCCAACTAATTAAGTTATTTTGATTGTTGTTATTTTTAGGTGCAGAAATTATTGCTGCTACATTTCAAAACCCAATAATGAAAGTATTAAAAGCTATAAAGAGTTTTAATCTATTTTCAGCTTTTGCATGATGTGTTTCTATATAATTATGGTATTTATTTATTATTTTTATTATATTATGTATAGCATATTATATAAACGATTTTATAAAATTTTAACTAATTTATTGTTTTTTTATATTATGTACATCTTTTTTCATATTTAAAATTTATATTTTACATTTTTTCATTAAAATGATTAAACTCTTATAATTATTTAAATTATAATACTAAAAAAACATTTTATTTATATATCTTATAATTCTAAATTTATTATATTTATTTAATTTCAATATTTTATAAAGGGATAATTGCTATTTTTTTTTTGTGTTTTGGCCTATTATACTACTTCATTTCTGACATTTGAAAAAATATTTATTCATCTCTAAAATTTGCAACAGTTAACACTTATTAGTTCTTTGGTAGGGATGAAATAATACACAATTTCATAAATATCAGGGATGAATAAATATTTTTTCAAATATCAGAGATGAAGTAGTGTAATAGGCTAAAACACAGGGGGAAAATAGCAATTCTCCCTTTTATAAATTGTCATTATTTTTTGTATTAAAGGTCGTATTCAAATATATTATTAATGTAATTATATTTACATGAAATCATGTAACCGTGCATATATTTTTTAAAAATAAATAATTTTTAAATAATTTTAATTTGGTAGTGTAAAGGCATATGTGTTATTAAAATTCATAATATTTTTCTATAAAAAATATAAAAATTTCTTATTTTAAAATATACATTTTCTATTTCATCTAAAACACTGTAATTATATTATATCTAAAATACCACTCTCCTATTCTATCAAAAATATGTCTTCTATATATATATATATGTATTTTATTCAACTAAAAACATTAAAAAAATCTACCATTTAATTAAAAATATATGTACTCTTACCATGTATATTAGAAAATATATACTCTTAATAAAATATAACTAAAATAAAATTATTTGATTAATACAAAATATATGTACCATTACAATGAATTTTTAAGTACTCACTTTTATAAGTTTTTTGATTAATTTATAATTTATTAAAATTATTTAATTATTTATTTTAAAATAATTTTAAAAAATTATTTATATTATTTGTAGTATGCCCAAAGTACGGATTGACAACTAATATTTTTAAAAAAAAAATTACTCAACAACAACTCAAGAACAAAACATCAACCCAACAAAAATCATACAAAAAACATTAAATAAAACAATAAACAAAAAAATTACTATACAAAAACCATCAACAACAATCATAATTTTATAAAGGGATAAAGAAAAATTTGATTTTTAAATTTTTTTAAATTTAATAATTAAATATTTAGACTTTTAATTATTATAATTAAATATGTTAACCTATTAAAAAATTATAATTAAATGTTTCTTACTGGTAGCTAATGATGTAACAATATTGAACCCCATGAGTTGCTGATGTGGAAACTTGTATTGATGAAGCTGAATTATGTTAAAGGCTAAATGACCAAAAAACCACTTTGATGTGTAGTAATTGGTGTCGCCCCTCCTTCGGCTCCGATCATCGATTCTTTTTCGACTGATATCTTGCAATTTGAGTTGGTTCGTATTTTTTCATTCCTTGATTTTTTAAAAATTTTCTCTCACTTGTTTTTGGCAATTAAAACGATTAGCTTCGCTGATAATTGGGTTTCATTGTTTTACTATTTAACTTTGGTAGATTTTTTTTTGTAGCCTAGGTATTAGGTTTATGGATTCAAGGTTTAATCTGTTTTGATCAAAATCTTGATTTCTCGATTGGCTGGGTTTGGTGCCCTGTTAGGAGGAATCAATTAATTGGTTGGTTTATCTAATTAGGCACTGAATCAAGTATCTGTATATATTTTTGCATGAAAGAATTGAACTGTTGAAATAACTAATTGGATAGTTTTGTTTTGTTTTGTTTTGATTATTTGGAAAACGTAGAGAAGGAAAAGCAAATTGAAACTGCTGATATTTAGAAGAAGGGAGAGAGAATCATGAGTGCCTGTGTGTTTGAGTGGTAGTGCAGTGCGCGAGTGAGTTTTTTTTTATTATTATTATCAAACTTTCCACAATCATATGGCCAAGGGATTCAATTTCTGATCTCATGGGTTGGGCAATTCCATTTGTTTGTTTATATGTATTTTTTTAATGTTTTATTACTAGATACACAGACAAGCATGACCACCACAAGAGAAGAGATATAGTCAAGAGAGATCATGCTTATGGAACACCGGGAGGCCTACTTCACAATTGGTGTGGTAACTGGGTTACACTTTTTGTATGAAAATAGGGAATGCACTGTGCAAGAGGCTGAGTTGTGGGGGTATATTTGAAGGGCTTCGTCTTCCATGGGAGTATAGCTTTAAAAGAACTTGAAACAGATAGCTTCAATGCTTGCGGCTGATTCTCGGACGACCGGGCACAACACACAGCTTTAGTCAGGTGCAGTGATCCATTTTTGAGCTGTTGAAGAGAGATTGGGAGGTGAGACTAAGTCATTTACAGAGAGTCAAACTTTTCTACTGATTTTCTAGCCAACTTGGACTTTTCCATGAGCTTTGGTCTTCATATGTTGGTACAGCCTCCTCAAGGCTCAAGGGATGATGGCTTGAATATTTTTTTTTTAACACTGATGATGGCTTGGATTAATCATGATAAAGTTGGTGGGATAATGGTTTGATTGCTTTGTAATTGTTTTGGGCTTTTGTTGCGTTTTCAATAAAAAAAAATGACATAAGGGTAGTTTTATCATTTAATAGTTAAATGTCCTTGTCAGCAACTTTAGTTTCC
>CATIWM010572866.1:0-16012 GCA_949671775.1 Mallotus repandus
TTTGTTTAGTATAGTGTCATTTTTGGTTGTTTCCTATCTCTGCAATGAACCGAGAGGACTTGCAGACTCTAGGAAGGAACACTTCTACTTGACAACGAGAGTTGCAATTAGGAAATTTACTTTAAATTGACAATGAGAATTACTTTTAAAGACTATACGATACTAATTTCCAATCAATATGTTTATATGATAATATTTTACAAGTTCTTAATTATATTTTAAATTGTGATTCTCCTACATATATTTGTTATAACTTTTGATTTATATTCTTAGTAGTTAATTAGTATTTAGATTTTTATTACTTAATATTTAAGTTTTATTATTGTTTGAATTATTATTCCTATTTTTTATCCTATTAATACAAAATTGCCGAATTCCCAGTGTTCGACACCCTACTCCTTTATACTAAGTCCTAGAGACTAGGGTAATACAATTTGACCCGCTTCAACACACTGAAACACTATTGAATTGAAGACTTAGGAGTCCCAATTCACACACTTTTAACCTGTTTCTATATTTTTCATGGGATTTTTAGACCACTTTTGCACCAAACCCACACTTATCTTTATCAAAGCACGCTTTAAAGGTATTCGAATTTGCATTCTACACATCATTTTCAACCACTCGATGAGGAAAGCTTGAAAATCCCATGAAGCTAAAGCTTTGAAAACTCAAAAATAAGCTTAGTCGAATCTAAGGACCAAATAATCATTATTGCACGTTTACTTTACTGTCTAGCATTTTACTTTATCGCCGCTAGCAGTTGAGAAATTATTATGATTGTGTGATGAGACTAGCAACTTGCATGTTGATTGAATAATCTTTGCCTTGTTTTGCTTATAATAAATCATCATTTTGCATCAATATGCATTCAATAAACCTGAAAGCTCCTTATCTAAGTTAGATCTTTGATGTTGTGGTCCAATGATGCAATCATCATTATTTATTGTCTATCTTATCATTTAGAAATGCTTTATAATAATTCTTGCTAGAGCATAAAGTAGGTGCCTCTATTTAATCATTCATGATGCATCAATCATCTTTATTTTGCCTATATGCTATCCGAGTGGATGAATAGATGGAATTACACATAGTTGTGTTAGCCTCTGTTTTGCAGGTGTATTCTAGATTTGGACTATATTTATATTTCTGCACTTTTTCTCTTTCATATGTATTTACTAGGAAAGCCTTGTAAATAATTATACTGAACTTCTCATACTTTTCGTTATCATGAACATGCTTGTGTAAATGCATTTATATCAACTGTCATTACTGAAACTAGGGTGCTGCGATAGCCATATATTGAGTATTAAAATGAGAAATAGTCAAAAAGTATATGAGATCTCCCGGACTCAGAATCTCTGCTGGGGATGATTATCGTTGAGTGACCTGATACCATCCCTTTTATCTTTTCCTGATTTTCTAAAAACTAGGTGGCGGCTCCAAATAAAAAAGTGTCATGCATTCCCTCAAGACCAAACATTTGTCCCTATCCAATAAACGGAATGGATGTCCCATTCGACAAAGTTGCCATGTCCCTCGGAATCACTCCATTTAAAAAAAAAATTGAAAGGTCACTCATGGTGGCGAATCCACTGGGGACTCTGGTTAGAGAGATCAATTCGAAAATAACTATTTCTCATTGCTTAATACTCAATCATATGGAGTCCTTTACCATTGCATTTGCACTACACAATCACAAGTGTACTCTTGGTCCCTATCAGCCGACAATGACGGATAGTGATCCACTAGGGTTCCACACGAGTCATAGGGTAACCAAATCGGATTTTTCACCTTTAGCCTTTACTCGTGGTTTCCCCGGACTCATCTAACCAGAGTCTGTGACCCAAGTCGTTAAAGGGGGCGACTCGAGTTATCAAAAGAATGCTAGACTTATTGATCAGAGTCTGTAACCCTAGTCACGGGTGGGCATTCTCGCTAAAGGAGCCCTTAGCCTTATACCCTTGACTCAGCCCATATAAATAAACAAATAGAAATCTCCATTAGGATCCCACATGGCTTTGCATGCTAGCCCTGATGCTGTCCGTTTGACTTGACATTCACAAATGCTATGACGCTTTTAGTTTCTGTCACTGATTAACATCATTACGTCTGTTCTCATAGACTGCTCACACTTAGACTGTGTGATCCTTATTTACCTTGTATAAGCCCGATGTGCAAGGAATGATTAAAATCATTCACCTCAGTATGGATAGCTTGTGAGAACTGGTGAATAGTGACATCTTTTGGTAACGGAACCTTCGAGCATCGTCCATTTGTCCTTATCAGATCAAATAGATGGGTCAGGAATTCGACTAGATTATAGACATTTGTGTTGAAAGAATGAAATCATAAAATATTTAACAATACTTTCATGCCTCTTGGTAAACGTATCGAATATCGATGTGGGGACATGAAACTGGACCCCTCTTATTGACTATAGCCCCTACACATGCGGGTGTGTAAGGACTACAGATGTCATTTGTGACCCAATGACTGGTCCTCACATTGATATTATATGGTTACCTCAATTGCATTTGAGCATTATACCTTAGTTTACCTCTTAATTCTCATAAAAATAAATTAAAACAGCCTAGTCTTAGAGTGGAACCATAGTCCCCTGCTGACTCTCAGGTCAAAATGCACCTAGGAAAGAGATTTAATAACCTCGTGGAGCGATAAGGTTGGAAGCGAGAGCTTGCTTATGATTGGTTTGTTCCTAGTGTAGGAAAAGCTAATAATCTCTTACATAATCATGCATACATGACATACATATAGACAACATATACTAACCACATCTTCTTGCAACCATCTACATCCATCATAATTAGAATATACATAAGCATGTCATGTACACATAAGCACGTTATGCATACATGCTAATCGTATCCTTTTGTAGATGCATCCTATACATGCATCATTCATCATTTGCTTATTCTATCCCACTAATATGCAGCAAATAAAATCTCAATATGAGTGACCATGAGCCAGAGTCTTCTCGCCAGAATTATAGGAAAATGAAAGCAACGATTCAAAGCCTACTCGAAGATGGCACTGTGGTCAAAAACCTCCAAGCCCAAAGAAGTCTCACTAGACATTTTCTACACAACCTTGACAAGGCCAACTGGAACAGCTTATGATCCTATGGAATGCTATGCATCAAAACTTTCCAGCATGTACGCCTTGACCACGACCTCTTACATACAACAATGTCATTCTAGGACCCATACGAACATGTGTTCAGGATTAACACTATGGAGCTATGCCCATTATATGAGGAATTTAGTGCCATTGCAGGATGTACCCCTACCAAAACCGAAGAGGCAATCTTCATTGACCAAGATATCAAATATCCCAAATTTGGTTCACCACTCTTTGACCTAGACCCACAAAAGCTTGATGAGTTAGTTACTATAGACAAACAATTGATTCCTCTCCAGCTCCTGAATTCCTATACAACAAAGGAATCAGGAAGCCTACCATGGAAATGACTTCTCACTTGCTACCTCTTCATCCAATACTTCACAGTGTCACGCGACGGATTGGGAGATTATAATATACTCCAAGTGATCAAAGGCATAGAATGTGGAATGACTCCTTTCCCACTAATCTTGGCAGAGACTATTCAGGGCCTGGATGATTACAGAACTGGAAAGTATTCAAGCTTCACAGGAAGTCCCCTATTGCTTCAGATTTGGCTACAAGAGAAGCTAAGCCTTCTAGAAAAACCTGCTAGTAATTGGATTACCAATCGAGAAACCACCAAGAAATACATATCAAAGATATCAATGGCTGCTCAGTATATATCTCGGTTGAGCAATGGATTGAGAGTATAAAAAGTACCCCAGAAGAGCAAATAACCTGGAGGTGCCCTTAGTGGAGACTGGAGCATGTGACCTTATACACGTATGTGAATTGCGTAACAATCTCAGGATTCAAATCATGCACCTACTACTACCCAGCATTGGTAACAAGACAGTATGGGGTAAAGCAGCACATGCCATCTGGGCCTGTAGACTTCTTAGGAGCAAGATTATCTCAAAAATTCATCGACCATTTCAGAATAACATGGCGAGGAGAATCATTCATCACTTTACCACCAATGATTATGATGATCTTACTAACAAAACCTACAAGCAATGGGTGATCCGCAGACAGAATCGCCTGTTAATCTAGAAAACTTTGGCCTTTGCTTTTCCTTTATTTGAAAATGACAATGTAATGAACTCTAAAGTTAATGCAATGAAATCAAATTTTGCTTACTTGTTCGATGTCCTTTCTGATGGTAGTGTGCATTGCATTAATCAAAATACTTGCATATTTGACATTCATTCCATTTGCACTGAACCATTTAACATTGGCATAAAAAATAAACCACGTATTTTGTATATTTCGAAAGATGTTACCTTGAAGAGAGGAGAAAATTGATAAAATATTAATAAAATATTCAAAAGTATTTGCTTGGACATACGAAGACATGCCCGACATCGACAGAGACATTGCTCAACACTATATTCCCACCAAAGAAGGGTGTAAACCAGTAAAGCAGAAGCTGAGAAGACTCAAATCAGAATGGGCCTAATTGGTAAATGAAGACATCAAAAAGCATATCGAGGCTAAGTTCCTAGAGGTGGTAGACTATACAGAGTGGTTAGCAAAGGTCGTGCCAGTGCCAAAGAAAGATGGAAGGGTCAGAATCTGTGTTGACTACAGAGATCTAAATAAAGCATGCCCAAAGGATGACTTCCCTTTGCCTCACAAAGATGTGTTGATAGACAATGCTGCCTCCTATGCAATGTATTCCTTCATGGATGGATTTTTTAGATACAATCAGATTTTAATGGCCATCATTGACAAAGCAAAGACGTCCTTCATTATAGAATGGGGTACTTACTGTGACAGAGTAATGCCCGTCGGCATGAAAAATGCAGGTGCAACTTACTAGAGAATGGCAACAACTATATTTCATGATATGATACATAAAGAAGTTAAGGTGTACGTAGATGACATGATGGTTAAGTCAGAAACCAGAAAAGGGCACCCAACTGCTCTTGAGAAATTCCTCAAAAGGGTTGAAAAGTACACCCTCAAGCTTAATCCCAAGAAGTGTGTATTCGGGGTAACTTCAGGCAAGATGCTGGGATACATTGTCAGCCAAAATCGAATTGAAGTGGATCCAGATAAAGTAAAAGAAATCAAGAAATGCCAGTTCCAAAAACATAGAAAGAAATCAGAGGGTTTTTAGGGAAGCTACAGTTCATAGGCAGGTTCATCGCCAAGTTAACAGCAGTTTGTGAGTCCATCTTTAAGCTACTAAAAAAAGATTAGCCAGTTGTATGGAACAAATAATGTCAGCTAGCATTCGACAAAATCAAAAACTACCTAGCCAATCCACCAGTTCTAAAACCACTCAAGTGTGGGTTGCCATTAACCTTGTACCTAGCCATTGAAGGGAATGCAATTGGTGCAATGCTAGCACAAAAGGGAGAAAGGAAAGCAGAATATGCAGTCTACTACCTGAGCAAGAAAATGCTACCTTATGAGGAAAAATACAGTCAAGCTGAACATATATGTCTAGCAATGGTATGGGCAATGAAGAAGCTCAGAAACTACTTTTAATCATACAAGATCCTAGCTGTGTCCAAAATGGATCCTATGAAACATCTCTACGAAGCTCCATCCCTAGTGGGAAAACTCGCCAAGAGGCTCATTCTATTCACAAAATTTGATGTGCAGTATTTGACTAAGAAGACAGTGAAAGGGAGAGCAGTCGCTGAATTCCTAGCCCTCAACCCAATTCCAGATTTAGAAGAAATTCAACTAGACTTCCCAAATGACCTCAACATGACCATCGAGGTGCAGGGATGACGAATGTACTTTGATAGAGCAGTCAATCAATTCGAAGTAGGAGTCGGGATCATACTCCTAACACCAGAATGCAAAATGGTGCCAATTGCTAAGAAGCTAGCATTCAAAGTTACGAACAATGAGGCAGAATATGAAGCATGTGCACTTGGCATAAAAGCTTTAATAGCTCTGGGAGTGACTGAAATTGAAATATTTGGGGATTCCATATTAGTGATCAATCAAATAACAGAAGAATGGGAACTAAAAGAACAACACTTGAGGCCATATCTAAGCCACATGCAGCAGCTTGCCTTATTTTTCCAAAAATGCAAATTCATCTATCTCCCTAGAAACCCCAACCAAATGGCTGACGCACTTGCCTCCCTAGCATCAGTATGGGAAGGACCGACCAAAATGCCCATGAAGCCTCTAATCCTACTCCAATCAGAACAACCGAGCCATAAATGCCTCAGAATAGCAGAAATAAAAGCAGAAAACAAACCCTGGTTCAATGATATACAACAATACCTCACAAATAGAATTTACCCTGAGAAGGTAGTCAAAAAAGACAAAGCAGTCATCCAGTAACTGGCATCAAAATTCACATCACACCAGGGTGTATTATACAGATGAACTTCATATGGGATACAACTCTGATGTCTAGATGAGACAGAAGCTGTTAGAACTATGGAAGAAGTAAGCGAGGGTGTTTATGGTCTGCACATGAATGGCGCCATTCTAGCTAAGAAGTTAATGAGATAAGGGTTCTTTTGAATGACGATGATGGAAGACTGCATCAGATTCATAAGAAGGTGCCATAAATGCCAAATTCATGGGGACATCAGCCATCTTCCCCCAATAGAGCTACACTCTATCTCTTCTCCATGGCCCTTCTCAGCATGGGGGTTAGACATAGTCAGAGAAATTCACCCAACAGCCTCGAACAGACATAGGTTTATCCTAGTAGCAATCGACTACTTCACAAAATGGGTTGAAGCAGAATCATACGCAAAACTGGGGGCAAAACAAGTGGCAAGCTTCATTAGAAAAAACCTATTCTGCCGATATGGGATTCCCCATCATATAGTTTTAGATAATGGTATTCAGTTCCAAAGGGAAGAAAGGGAATTACTAAGGAGTTATAAGGTGGAGCATCACAAATCCTCACATTATCGACCATAAGCAAACGGGCCGGTCGAAGTTGTAAACAAAAACATCAAAAAGATCTTGTCAAAGATGACTCAGACTTACCGTGATGGGGCAGATAGACTACCATACAAAGCAACAGTCAGAACTTCAACAGGAGCCACTCCTTTCTCACTAGTATACGGATATGAAGCAGTACTCCTAGTGGAAATAGAAATCAAATTGCTGCAAATAGCAATTGAATTTGAACTGCCTGAAGCACAATGGGCTCAACAAAGTCATAATAGCCTCATTACTCTGGATAGTCAGAGACTCAAAGCACTGTATCATATGCAATTATATCAAGCTCGACTGGCTAGAGCCTTCAACAAGAAAGTCAGACACAAGAGTGTAAAAGCAGGAGACTGGGTGCTAAAGCAAGCCAAACAGAATATCTCAGACCCTAGAGGAAAGTTTAGGCCAAACTGGGAAGGCCCATATCTGGTCAAAACCATTCTATCAAGAGGAGCCATCAAGCTGATGGATTCTAAAGGAAATGAGTTCTCTGAGCCTACCAACACAGACCGCTTGAAGAAGTACTATGTCTAGAGAAAATACAAGAAAAAAGGACCCCGCTAAGTTGAAGATAGAAAAAAGGCAGCTCAGGCAAAAATTAGGGGATTTTCCGCTAAGGCAGCCTAGGCAAAAGTTAAGGAACCAAGAGAAAATACTTAGTTAGAAAACCTGAAGAGGCTGACTAAGGATAGGGATACCTTCAATTCAAAATTTGCATAAATGCAACTGTGCTTTTCTTAAATGTTTTCAGTAAATATGCGAATGCTTGTCAAGTCATGTAAGTACATTTGAGGAAATGCAATACATCATTATCATCCAAATCCATCAAGCATGCTAAGTAAAATTTGCATATTTTCATTACATGCTTTATAATTCTTACCTATTTCATTATCTCTTCTCTAGATTGTCAGCCACGGTTGTCGAACCTCAAAAAAAAAGCCCAGATACGTGCAAAGAGCTTTGAAAAGAGACGCCCTGGGTAAAAAAGGGAAAAATAAATATACCCAGATAGGCGTAAAGAGCTCTGAAAAGAGACGCCCTATACAAAAGAAGGAAAAATAAAACAAAGAGGTAGACAAAACAAAATAATCAGACAAAATAGTCACAGGTACATGAACAAATGTTACAATCAGGAACATACAAGCCAGTCAGTCCAGAGTACAACAACAGCAACCATTAGTACAGAATACAATATACGGGACAGATGCCCAAATACAACACCCTGAGTACATAACCTCAGAAAAATAATACAACACTAAACAACCATAGCCAAAAGCATATACCTAGCCTCTTAAAAATAACAACATCAGCCATGGTGCTATAAAAAGCAAGAGCTGAATCCACTCAAGCATCCCTGTCATCCGAGTTGGGCTCCACATCCTCTACATCCATCTTAAAAGCTGCAAGTCGCACATGCAACTAATCAATCTGCTCACGATACGATGCTCACTCCCTCTCCCACTCACAACCAATGTGAATATACTCACTCTGCATTAGACAAACATCATAAATCACATTCCATACATTCATAAAAACACATGCATTTGCATAAAATAGGTAGAAATTAATAAAATAAGAAAGCAGTATGCTCTGTGCGCTAATAAACTCCATAAAATACTCCTAAGTGCTAATCATAGCAGTATACTAAGATTTAGCAGTGAAACAGGCACCTACAAAGAGAAAGAAATCAGATAACAAACAAAACAAGGAAAGAGGAAGAACCTCGCAAAGTCAAGAAAGTAACATGAGTGGCATTTGCACTACATCCGATAGTGGTGTACTCGCTCTGGGCAAAGAAAAATGAGCTTTCACTTCTGTAACTGTTAGCTTGTACAACATCAGGGGCACCCCACTCATAAAATTACCAAGAATGGCATCGCTAGGTCCCACACCACTGGCATATGTTGTCCCCTCGATCCCAGGACCACTCTCCTCGTCAAAGCGAGAAGAACCTGACCTCCTTTGACGATGTCTAGAATTCTGCAGATAAAACTCTCATAACTCATGACATTTACCATTTCATACTAACGAAGTTTGTTACATCCTTACATGAAAAAAAAAACACAGCTCAGAAGCATACCAGGTTAGAAGATGCTACCCCGAAAGCAAAATGACCCTGGGATGATCGCGAAGTCCCAGCTTTAAAGCCCGAAGGCTGCCAAGGATCCGCCTAAGGAGGTGGAGGAGGAACAAACTCACTGGCCACAACATCAATAAGCTGTGGCACCAGAGTCATCATATAAGAGAAATGAGCTCCCTCTAGGAAATCTTTAAAAGGATACCCTCTGTTAGCTCTGTTAAGCTCCTCTCCAACAAGCTCTCGACCTCAAAATATATCCCCAAGGGGAGCAACAGGAACTCTCCTTATAAACAGTCCATCCCACCAGCGATAGACCCACTTACCCAAATACCACAGCTTGTCAATAAGACCCTCCTCTATGTCAGGCTCCAAGCCACCCCCATCTCGATCGACCAGTCCTATTGCTCCATCCACCAGTAAGGATAAATATGCCTGAGAAACTCATAAGCAAAAGAATTGCCAAAGAATAAGTAATGCAAAATCAAAATACACCATACTTGACTATAGGCCAATCTACTTAAGAGACCCCTCACCTCTGTTGGACTCTCAATCAAATTAGAAGTCCTCCTAATCCATCGCGGAAGATAAGGAAAGCCACTCTCAGGTGAACGCTCAATAGTGGAACAAGGAAACACCCCAAACTCATAAGCCCAAACCTGTCAAGAAGAAAGGAGTCAAAATAATCAAAGACGAAGCAATCCAAAAGCAAGAGACTACACTCACATCTAGCACGAACAAGCAGCTACAAACGTGCGAGTGTCCTCTACAAGCCTCATCCAGACAAGAATACATATGGGCAAAAGCAGTTATGCCCCAATTGTACTTTGGCAGATCCCTCGCTGCAGGTAGCCAGTATCAAAGGCGTTCGAGAAGATAACGACACTCAAGAGATAAAATAAGAAACACCTAGCCAACTGCTTAGAGTTAACATGACCCGCGTCATGCTTTGACCTAACCTTCTCTACAAGCTGCATATACTAGATCAAAGTAGAGTAGTCAGACTTCACAGAAGCAGTAACACCGAATAGATCCTTTAGCCATCTGTTCCTCGTGATGACAGAAATACATGCCTCACTGCTAAAAGGGACAGGCTTTCTGGAAAAACTCAGCAACTCAGCCCCATAATGGCTACAAAATTAAGCAGAGTGATAGTCATCTCTTTAAAAGGCAAATGGAATGTGTGGGTAGTATCTATCCATCGCTCAACGAGAGTGCACATCGTAGCCTGACTCGATGCATAAGAGCCATAAGTAAGAGCATAAATAATACCATCAAAGCCCTTCCCAGCAAACATCTACTTCACATACGGAGGAAGACCCTGATAATATGAGCTGACCTTATTGAAGCTACCAGGCACTTGAATGACAGGCCTAGAGGACTGTAACCAATGGGTAAAGCAATTACAATATTTTATCAGATACTAAAACATCTCTTTTTGCATCTTTGTAGAAAAACTACAGTGAGAGCTACATTACAATGAGTGCTACAATTAAATAGCAAGAGATAAATAATAGCAAGAGCTACAGACATTACAGCAAGAGCTACATTATACCAAAAGCTAAAAAACAGCTAGAACTAGATTGCGGCAAGAGCTACACCACAGCAAGAACTAAATAACAACTAGAGCTAGACTGTAGTAAGACCTACAGACATTACAGCAAGAGCTATATTACAGCAAGAGCTACACCACATCAAGAGCTAAACAATAGTTAGAGCTAGACTGCAGCAAGAGCTATAGACATTACAGCAAGAGCTAGACTACAGCAAGAGCTACGTTACAGCAAGAGCTAAATAACAGGTAAAGCTAGACTGCAGCAAGAGCTCCAGACATTACAACAAGAGCTACACCAAAATAAGAGCTAAACTACAGCAAGAGCTACATAATAGCTAGAGCTAGACTACACCAAGAGATACACTACAGCAAATGCTAACATTGAACAACAAGAGCTAAACAGTAGCTAGAGCTAGACTATAACAAAAGCTAAAATACATGTCAACTATAGCTATATAGACAACGAATGCTAAAATCGGAGCAACACATACAACAAGTGCTAAGGCAAACAACTAGAGTTACAATAAGTAAAGCTAACTACAACAAGAGCTAAGTAAATGAACTAACCAGTCGATGATGAATAGTCCAAGCATGAGTCTTCAGACTATGGACCATGGGAACTGGATCTCCCCGAGAAAGCCAAGGTGGACGAGAAGAGGCTCCACCACTGGTCCCAACAGCCTCTATAGCTCTAGCAGTAGAAGTCCCTGCACCAGCCTACCCAAGAACCACCTCATCCTCTAAAATGAACTCGTCAAAAGAAAAAGAAGTAGTATTCACACTGTCAAAGTCACCAAGATCCTCAGGAATAGGAGGGAAGTCCATAATTCCCACACTTCGCAAAGCGACAAAACAACAACATAAGAAAAGTACTCTAAAAAATTCAAAAAAAAGGGTTCAAAAAATAGGTAAAAATCACCTTGAACTCGAAAATGAGTTCATTTTATAGACATCGGACACGCCTTGGAGTGTGTGAACACATGCCTTGGAGCATGTGATCACACGCCCCAAGCACGTGATCACGCACCCCAGATACATAATCACGCACCCCAGACACATAATCACACGCTCTTTCGAGCCTCACGCGCTCTGAGACTCACACACGCACACACACTCCTAGGGTATCAAACTTGTATTTTACCAAAAGAGCACACAAAAAACATGCACGAATAGCATAAACACGAGCATTGTATGTTTTAGGACATTGCATTTGACATCACTGTCTTAGAAAGTGATATCATTATTCATCAAAAAAGGAAAATGAAGCACATATAACACAAGTATGTCGTATATGCAATTATCACATTGACACGTCATGAAATCACGCTCAAAACACGATAAATAATGACATCATCACTGCTCAGTAGCATTTTTTTGCTGAGAAGCGTTTTCATTGCTTAGAAGCATTTTTCATTTGCTTAGTAGCATCTTATCTGCTTAGAAGCATCGCATCCGCTTAGTAGCATTTCATTGCTTAAAAGCATTTTTCATTTGCTTAGAAGCATTATATCTGCTTAGAAGCATCGCATCCACTTAGTAACACTTCATTATGTAGAAGCATTCGACCCATTTAGAAACATCTAATCTGCATAGAAGCATCCCATTTGCTTAGAAGAATCCCATTTGCTTAGAAGCATCCCATCTGCTTAGAAGCATCGCATCCGCTTAGTAGCATTTCATTGCTTAGAAGCATTCCATCCGCTTAGAAGCATTCATCTGCTTAGAAGCATCTCATTTGCTTAGTAGCATTTTCTTTACTTAGAAGCACCGTATCTACTTAAGAGCATTTCATCTGCTTAGAAGCATCGCATCCGCTTAGTAGCATTTCATTGCTTAGAAGCACCGCATTTGCTTAGAAGCATTTCATCTGCTTAGAAGCATCGCATCCGCTTAGCAGCATTTCATCTGCTTAGTATCATCTTATCTGCTTAGAAGAATCTCATCGGCTTAGAAGCATCATATCTGCTTAGTAGCTTTTGCATTGACCCTTAAGGAGGTTATAAAAGCAATACCTTGCCTCACCCAAGAGAATTGCAAGGCACACAAATGAGCGATGACTCCGCCAATCAAATGAAATAACATCAACAATGATAAGCTTGACTAAACAACACACCATCAAGTAAGTACCTCTTCCCAAAACTATTTTTGCATCTCTGCATTTGCTTCACTTGTATTGACATCAGTACTAGAGCATTATACAACACACGTAAAGCAGGGGGCAATTGTCATACATTAAATTTTGACTGTCCCCAAAAAGGTCCAGTGATGAAAATATCTCTCCAAACATGACAATTGTCTATTCATTCGTACCGCCTTCAAAGCATGCTGAGAATCTAAAAAGCCCGAACTAAGTAAAATTAACCTTCGAATCATTAAGTTGCACCCCGATTTCATGAACTATGAATAATCTGAGTGGTAAGTCACTCGTTTCAAGCAAACATTGCTCAAAATGAGCAACTCATTAGATCGGAGTTTAACTTCGTGAAAATAAAAAGTCAATTTTGACAAAACAAATGTCGGAACCATGTCCGTTAGCCCTTAAAACTTTCGGAAGTGACCCCAGAATAGTACATGTAATCCCGAGAAGTAGCGCGTGATCACACCCAAACATAATTTGCTCACACGTGAAAATGGAAGCCGATTTTGACAAAATGGACATCGGAAACACGTCTGGAAGGTCCAAAAACCCTAAAAATACCCCTAAAATAGCGTAAATGGAGCCAGAGAAGGCCGCGTGATGCGTACAAGAGCGCGTGATCACGAGGTTAAGCGCGTGATCACATACCCCAGGCCCGTGATCATGTGTTCCAAGGGCATGATCACGTGTACCAGAGGCATGATCATGCACATTTTCCTTATTTTTCATGCATTTCTAGGCATTTTTCTATAAATAGGGGTCTCTACCTCCCATTTTGACAAGGCTAGAACCTAGGAACACCGGTAAGAGCCAAGGAGAAAAAAAAAAGGCAAGAGCCAAAAAAAAGCATACACACACTGAAACATTGTCAAATTGAAGACTTAGGAGTCCCAATTCACACACTTTTAGCCCTCTTTCTATATTTTTCATTGGATTTTTAGACCACTTTTGCACCAAACACACCCTTATCTTTGTCAAAGCACGCTTCAAAAGTATACGAATTTGCATTCTACATGTCATTTTCAACCTCTCGATGAGGAAAGCTTGAAAATCCCACAAAGCTAAAGCTTCAAAAACTCAAAAACAAGCTCAGTCGAATCTGAGGACCAAATAATCATTTTTGCACGTTTACTTTACTATCTTGCATTTTACTTTATTGCCGCCAGCAATTGAGAAATTATTATGATTGTGTGATGCTGACAATTTGCATGCTAATTGAATAATCTCTACCTTGTTTCGCTTATAATAAATCATCATTTTGCATCAGTATGCATTCAATAAACACAAAAGCTCCTAATCTAAGCTAGAGCTTCAATATTGTGGTCCAATGATGCAATCATCATTATTTATTGACTATCTTATCATTAGAAATACCTTATAATAATTCCTGCTAGAGCATAAACTAGGTACATCTGTTTGATCATTCATGATGCATCAATCATCTTTATTGTGCCTATATGTTGTCCGAGTAGATGAATAGATGGAATTGCACATAGTTATGTTAACCTCTGTTTTGCAGGTGTATTCTAGATTAGGACTAGATTTACATTTTTGCACTTTTTCTCTTTCATATGTATTTACTAGGAAAGCCTTGTAAATAATTATGTTGAACTCATACTTTCCTTTATTATCAACGTGCTTGTGTGAATGCATTTATATCAACTGTCATTACCGAAACTAGGGTGCTGCGGTAGCCATATATTGAGTATTAAAATGAAAAAAACTAGATGAGATCTCCTGGACTCAGAATCTCTGCTGGGGATGATACTCGTTGAGTGACCCGATGTTGTCCTTTCATCTTTTCTAGGTTTTCTAAAAACTAGGTGGCGGCTCCAAATACAAAAGCATCTCGTACCCCCCGAGACCAAGAATTTGTCCCTATCCCGTAAACAGAACAGATGTCCCATTCGGTAAAGTTGCCATGTCCCTCGAAATCACTCCATTTAAATAAAAAATGGAAACGTTGCTCTCACATGCCAAACCAAATAATAATCTTTTTATTGCAAGTCATACCAAAGCCTCTCTCTTTACTTCCAAATCCCTATGGTATCTGCATAGGTTCATAACTTACTCTTTTCATGCTAGGGGACTAAGCAATGAAGCAATTTTTGTTTGATGAATTATTTCTCATTCATTGCTTTATTGACAATGTGGAAGTTGAATTGGGAAGATGGCTTCAATGGTGTTTGTGGTTGGTTAGTGATAGTGTTAGTAGTGCACTATGTGTTAGAGGGATCATCACTAAGATTGCAAATTTCTTTGAAATCAATCTTAACAATGTTCCTTCCTTTCCTCCTTCTTTTCTTGATGAAAACATCTTGAGAAACTCAAGAAAATTCAAGCTTGTTAGAAATATTTAGGTGTGGAAAGATGAAGTAGGAGATGAAGATATTGATGAAGAGCTGGAACAAGACTTGTAAGACATAAAGCATATAGGCATTCATGGCCTTGAAGGTGTTGATGTAGGAGAACAATAAGGACAAGTTCATTCTTAAGCTCAAAGGAAGAGGAAAAGAGGACCTTCTTTCTCTCAAAATGTTGAAGGAGAACCCGCATGGGTTGATGGTTTCTTTAATAGACTCTCCATTATTAAAACCAACTTCAACACAAGGTTTGATCAAGTGGACATAAGACTTAATCGATTTGAGCAAAGAATGGATCACATGGAGCATGACATTCATCACCTTTATGCTCATCACAACATCTGATGCACTTGGAATCCTCCTCCTCCATTCCAAGAACCTCAAGACCTTTAGTTATTAATTTTCTTAGTTTTAGTCTATCTTATTTTCATTGTTTTAGTTCTTGGTCTTTTATTTCCTTTCAATTTCTTTTTTTGTTTATTTCAAAGTTTATCTCTTTCTTTTCCTTTTTTCTTTGCCAAAGGGGGAGAAAAAGATGTGTTTGTGTTTGTGATATGCTAAGCGCTACATGATCATGTGTTTAGAAGTAGCACTTATCTTTATTATGTACTATTTTGTGATGCATTGTAAGTGTTACAAATTTTGTTATTAATGATCATGTTATTATGTTTTTAAGCATATGTGTGTTAATGAAGCCTTATTTTGCTTACTTTGTTATTCCTTATGATTTTATTTTCTTGGTGCCATATTTTAATTCTTGGTCTTTAAAAATGCTATATGTACTATTTTTTGTCTTATAAATTTATATTTCTTATCATGTCCAAAAAGGAGGA
>CATIWM010572902.1:0-16313 GCA_949671775.1 Mallotus repandus
TAACCCAGAAACACTTTCCGCCGAAACACTCAAACCAACACCTAAAACCAAAACACCTTCACCAGAACTGCTGAGATAAACCAAGTTCAACCAGACACTTTCAATCCACCATTTGTCAGTGCCATCAATAAACCACCTAGAAGATTTTCCAACTTCAACCTCCCATTATCCAAGGTCATCCAAAGACTCTAGCAAAAGAACCTCTTACAACCAAGGGAACCAAAACCACTACTGAATCCTCTGCCTCCTCAGATTGACAAGAACCTATTCTGCCACTTCCACCAAATGCTGGGATCTACTAGGATAGCCATCTAGAAAATTTGACTACAAAGTCAAGTACAGCGCACCCTCTACAGCTCATGTCCTTCTAGAGGAAATAGTGCCTTCAGGATGGGGAGAAGAGTTTGATAAAAAAGACATAATGACCGCAATTGTCTAGTCTCCAAACCTACAAGTCATGGGAATCGACATCTGGTATGACTCTGATGAAGAAATTAAAAAGGGCACAAATACCCAGGAACATGATGACTTTGAGATCATTATTTGGAACAAGGGCAATAATGCAAAAGTAACCAGTCAAGAGACACAACATAGCAAGAAGCAGATAGCTAAAAAGCCTTTACTCTCAGTTAATAATTTAACTCACAGCGGAAGAGTATCAACCTCTTGAAAAGGAAAAAGATGTCTGTAAGGGGAAAGAAATATTAAGTGATATGGCTTAGATTAAGGAAGAAGATGATCAGGTTCTTAAGCAGCTTAAGAAAACTCAAGCATAAGCCAACATTTAGGATTTGCTCATGGCTTCTAAAAAGCAAAGAGATGTTCTAGTCAAGGCTCTTGATGATGCAAAGATCACCACCAATGCTTCGCCTTGCGAAATGATAGCTTCTCTAATGAAAGCCCCTGCTAATGCAATCACCTTCTTAAACGAAGATCTACCCCCTGAAGGAAGGGTCCATAATCATCCTCTGTTCATACAGGTAATAGTCAGATCTAAGAAGACTTCATGTGTTATGGTGGATGATGGATCTGCCATCAATGTTTGCCCCCTAAGGCTGCTACACAAATTTGGAATGAATGTTGAAGACCTAGAGGAATCTAATAAAATTATCCGAGCCTATAATGACTCTAAAAAGCCAATCGTAGGGACTTTCAAGGTAGTAGTCACTGGAGGAGATATCAAATCAGTAGCAGAGTTCATTATCCTAGACATCCCTCCAACCTTCGCCCTGCTACTAGGGAGGCTCTAGTTCCATCCACTAGGAGGCATACTTTCTACCATACACCAAAAGATCAAATTCCCACTCAAAGATAAAGTTGTCACCATTCTGGCTGAAACCAACAACATCATTGCTTGCTTGAACATAGTGCCACCAGGCTTCCAAATCTCTATAATCAACAAAGATTGGGTCAACCCAAAGGTTGCTACAATGATGAAAAAGATGTAATACTTGCCCAAAACTGGATTGGGTGGAGGGTATACAGGGGTCACAGAATTCCCTGATTTTTTAGGACGAACTAGCAGATATGGCTTGGGGTATGATCTCGAGGACACTGGAACTAAGAATTCCACCTCTTTAAATCAATAAAGCTCTACTGAGGTCTACCAAGGATTGACAGAGAAGTGGGAAAAAGAAGGGATTAAGAAACCTAGCTTTAAAATCTTCAAAGATGTCATTGACTCTACTAAGGGAAAGCGCCCACCAGAAGATATCATTGAGAATGATATTGAAGACCTGATGAAGAATTTAGGATTAGAATCCAAGAATGATACCCTCAACTATGATGAAGTTGCTGCCATCCTCGAATCAAGCATTGATGACATTCTGTTTGAAGATACCATGTACTTTTCCTTTATTTAAAACTGATGATGTAATGAACTCTAAAGTTAATGCAATGAAATCAAATTTTGCTTTCTTGTTCGATGTCTTTTCTAATGGTAGTGTGCACTGCATTGATAAAAACACTTGCATATTTGACATTCATTCCATATGCACTTAACCATTTAACATTGGCACAAAAAATGAACCATGTATTTTGCATATTTTGAAAGATGTTACCCCTTAAAATAGGAGAGAAATTGAGAAAATATTAATAAAATATTCAAAAGTATTTTCTTGAACATACGAAGACATGTCCAACATCAACAGAGTCATAGCTCAACACTACATCCCCACCAAAGATGGGTGTAAACCAGTAAAGCAGAAGCTGAGAAGACTCATACCAGAATGGGCCCAATTGGTAAAAGAAGACATTAAAAAGCAGATCGAGGCTAAATTCCTAGAGGTGGTAGACTACCTAGAGTGGTTAGCAAATGTCATGCCAGTGCCGAAGAAAGACGTAAGGGTCAAAATTTATGTTGACTACTGAGATATAAACAAAGCATGCCCAAAGGATGACTTCCCTTTGCCTCACACAGATGTGTTGATAGACAACACTGCCTCCTATGCAATGTATTCCTTCATGGATGGATTTTTTGGATATAATTAGATTTTGATGGCCATCATTGACAAAGCAAAGACATACTTCATTATAGAATGGGGTACTTCCTGCTACAGGGTAATGCCCTTCGGCCTAAAAAATGCAGGTGCAACCTACCAGAGAATGGCAACAGAAATGTTCTATGATATGATATATAAAGAAGTCAAGGTTTATGTAGATGAAATGATGGTTAAGTTAGAAACAAGAGAAGGGCACCCAGCTGCTCTTAAGAAATTCCTCAGAAGGGTTAAAAAGTATAGCCTCAGGCTTAATCCTAAAAAAAGCATATTCAGGGTAACTTCAGGAAAGATGCTGGGGTACATCATTAGCCAGAATGGAATTGGAGTAGATCCAGATAAAGCAAAAGCAATCAGAGAAATGCCGGTGCCAAAAATAAAGAAAGAAATCAGAGGGTTTGTAGGGAAACTACAGATCTTAAGCAAGTTCATCGCCAAATTAACAACAGTTTGTGAGCCTATTTTCAAGCTACTCCAAAAAGATCAGCCAGTCATATGGAATAAACAGTGTCAATAAGCATTTGACAAGATAAAAAACTACCTAGCTAATCCACCGGTTCTAAAACCACCCAAGTTCGGGTTGCCATTAACCTTGTACCTACCCATTGAAGGGAATGCACTCAATGCAATACTAGCCCAAGAGGGAGAAGGGAAAGCAGAACATATAGTCTACTACTTGAGTAAGAAAATGCTGCAATATGAGGACAAATATAGTCAGGTTAAACAGATATGCCTAGCAATGGTATGGGCAATGAGGAAGCATAGACATTACTTTATATCATACAAGATTCAAGCCGTGTCCAAAATGGATCCTATGAAGCATCTCTATGAAGCTCCATCCCTAGTGGGAAAACTCACCAAGTGGCTCATTCTGCTTATAGAATTTGTTGTACCATATCTGACTAAGAAGATAGTGCAAGGGAGAGCGTTCACAGAATTCCTAGCCCTCAATCTAATTCTAGATTCAGAAGAAATTCAACTAGACTTCCCAAATGACCTCAGCATGGCCATCAAGGTGTGGAGATGGCTAATGTACTTCGACGGAGCAATCAACCAAGTCGAAGCAAGAGTCGGGATCATACTCCTAACACCAGAAGGTGAAGTGGTGCCAATCGCTAAGAAGCCAACATTAAGAGTTACGAACAATAAAGCAGAATATGAAGCATGTGCACTTGGTATGGAAGCTTTGATAGCTCTGGGAGTGATAGAAGTTGAGATATTCAGGGATTCCATATTGGTAATTAATTAGACAATAGAAGAATGGGAACTGAAAGAACAATACTTAAATCCATACCTAAGCCACCTACAGCAGCTCGCCTATCTTTCTAGAAATGCAAATTCATCCATCTCCCTAGAAACTACAACCAAATGGCAGATACACTCGCTTCCCTAGCATCAGTATAGGAAGGACCGACCGAAATGACCATGAAGCCTCTAATCCTACTCAAATCAGAGCAACCTAGCCACAAATGCCTCAGAATAGCAGAAGCAAAATCAGACAACAAACCCTGGTTTTACTATATACATTAGTACCTCACAAAGAGAATTTAGCTTGAGATGGCAGTCAAAAAAGACAAGGCAGTCATCCAGCAGCTGGCATTAAAATTCGCATCACACCAGGGTGTATTATACAGAAAAACCTCAGACAGGATACAACTTAGATGTCTAGATGAGACAGAAGCTGCTAGAGCAATGGAAGAAGCACACGAGGGTGTCTGTGGTCCACACATGAATGGCACCATTCTAGCTAAGAAGTTAATGAGACTAGGGTTCTTTTGGATGACGATTATAGAAGATTGCATTAGATTCGTAAGAAGGTGCCATAAGTGCCAAATTCACTGGGACATCAGGCATCTTCCCCCAATAGAGTTGCACCCTATCTCTTCCCCATGGCCCTTCTTAGTATGGAGGTTAGACATAATCGGAGAAATTCACCCAATAGCCTAAAACGGACACAGGTTCATCCTAGTAATAATTGACTACTTCATGAAGTGGGTCAAAGCAGAATTATACGTAAAACTAGGGGCAAAACAAGTGGCAAGGTTCATAAAAAAAAACCTATTCTGCTGATATAGGATTCCCCATCATATAGTTTTAAATAATGGTGATCAGCTCTAAGGGGAAGTGAAGGAATTACTAAGGAGTTATAAGGTGGAGTATCATAAATCCTCACCTTACCAACCACAAGCGAATGGAGTAGTGGAAGCTGCAAACAAAAACATCAAAAAGATCTTATCAAAGATGACTCGGACCTACCATGATTGGGTAGATAGACTACCATACACATTATGGGGTTACAGAACAACAGTCAGAACTTCAACAGGAGCCACTCCTTTCTCACTAGTATACAGATCTGAAGTAGTACTCCCAGTGGAAATGGAAATTAAATCACTGCAAATAGCAATTAAATCCAAACTACCTGAAGCGCAATGGGCTCAACAAAGGCATGACAGCCTCACTACTACTCTAGATAGTCAGAGACTCAAAGCACTGTATCATATGCAGATATATCAAGCTCGACTAGCTAGAGCCTTTAATAAGAAAGTTAGACACAAGAGAGTGAAAGTAGGAGACTGGGTGCTAAAGCAAGCCAAACAGAATATCTTAGACCCTAGAGGGAAGTTCAAGCCAAACTGGGAAGGCCTATATTCGTTCAAAACCATTCTATCAAGAGGAATTGTCAAGCTGATGGATTCTCAAGGAAACGAGTTCTCTTAGCCTACCAACACAAACCGCTTCAAGAAGTATTTTGTCTAGAGCAAATATATAAAAAAAGACCCCGCTCAGTTGAAAACCAAAAAAAGATAGCTCAGGCAAAAATTAAGGAACCGAGAGAAAATACTTAGTTAGAAAAACTAAAAAGAATGACTAAGGACAGGAGTATCGTCAATTTGAAATCTACATAAATGCAATTATGCTTTTCTTAATGTATTCAGTAAATATGTGAATGCTTGTCAAATCATGTAAGTACATTTGGGGAAATGCAATACATCATTATCATGTGAATTCATTAAGCATGCTAAGTAAAATTTGCACATTTTCATTACATGCTTTGCAGTTCTTACCTATTTCATTATTTCTCCTCCATATTGCCAGCCGCTATCGTCGAACCTTAAAAAAAAAAAAAAGCCTAGCTAGGAGCAAAGAGCTTTGAAAAGAGACACCCTAGGCAAAAGAGGGAAAAAGAAAAAAAATACTCAAATAGGCGCGAAGAGCTCTGAAAAGAGACGCCCTATGCAAAAGAGGGAAAAATAAAATAAAGAGGTTGATGAAGCGGAATAATCAGACAGAATAGTCACAGATACAGTTACAAATGTCACAATTAGGAACACATAAGTCAGTTAATCTAGAGTACAACAACAATAGCCGTCAATACAGAATATAACATATGGGACGAAGCCCAAATATAACACCCTGAGTCCATAAGCTTGGGAAAATAATACAACACTGGACAACCACAGCCAAAAGCCTATATCTAAGCCTCCTAGCAACTACATTGGTTACAATACCATCAAGAACAAGAGCTAAATCCACTTAGGCATCCCCATCATTTGAGTCAGCCCTCGCATCCTCTGCACCCATCCGAAAGGATGCCAGCTGCACGTGAAGCATATCAATCTGCTCACGATAAGACGCTCGCTCCCTCTCCCACTCATGACTCGTGTGATTATGCTCATTCTACATTAGATAAACATCATAAATCACATTTCATACATTCATAAAAACACATGCATAAGACAAGTACAAATCCATAAAAGAAGAAAGTAGTATGCTCTGTGCGCAAGTAAACTCCATGAAATACTCCTGCGCGCTGATCGTAGTAGTATACCAAGACTGAACAGTAGAAACATGCACCTATAAAGAAAAAGAAATTAGATAACGAACAAAGCAGAGAGAAGAAAAACATCATAGAGCCAAGAAACTAACATGAGTAGTATCTGCAAGCACCACACCCAACAATGGTGTACCCACTCTAGGCAAAGGGAAATGAGCTCCCGCTCTTGTAACTATTAGCCCATGCAACATCGGAGGCACTGAACTCACAAAATCACTAAGAACAGCACCACTAGGTTCCACACCACTGGCATATGCCATCCCATCAGTCCCAGAGCCACTCTCCTCTTTAAAATGAGAGGAATCAGATTTCCTTCAATGATGCCCAAAATTCTGTAGATAAAACTCTCATAACTCATGTCATTTACCATTTAATACTAATACAGTTTGTTACATGCTTACATAAAAATAAGAAAAACATAGCTCAGAAGCGTACCAGGTAAGAAGATGCTACCCTGGAAGCACAATGACCCTGCCGATGACCGCGAAGTCCCAGCTCTAGAGCCAGAAGGCTGCGAAGGATCCGCCTGAGGAGGTGGAGAAGGAACAAACTCAATGGCCATGACATCAATAAACTACAGCAACAGAGTCATCATATAAGATAAATGAGCTCCCTTCAAAAAATCCTGAAAGGGATACCCTCTCTCAGCTCTGTCAAGCTCCTCTCCAATGAGCTCTCGACCCTAAAATATATCCCCAAGGGGAGCAACAGGAACTCTCCTAATAAACGGTCCATCCCACTAGCGATAGACTCGTTCACCTAGATACCAGACCTTATCAACAAGACCCTCCTCTATGTCAGGCGCCAAGCCACTCCCATCTCGATCAACCAACCCTATCGCTCCATCCACTAGCATGGATGAATCTACCCGAGAAACTTATAAGAAAAATAATTACCAAAGAATAAGCAAAGCAAAGACAAAATGCACCGTACCTAACCCCTTGCCTCTGCCACACTCTCAATCAAACCAGAAGTGCTCCTAATCCATCGCGGAAGATGAGGAAATCCACCCTCAGGCAAACGCTTGATAGTAGGTAGAGGAAACAACCTGAACTCATAAGCCCAAACCTGCCAAAAAGAAAAAGAGTTAGAATAATCAAAGATGAAACAATCCAAAAGCAAGAAACCACACTCACATCTAGCACAAATAAGCAGCTACAAATACGCGAGCATCCTCTATAAGCCGCATCTAAACCAGAATACATTTGGGCAAAAGCAGCTATGCCCCAACTATGCTTCGGTAGATCCCTCAAGTTCCTCAGGATAGGTAACAACTGTAGGAAGTTAGTGCCAAAACATTCGGGAAGACAATGACACTTAGAAGGTAGAACACGAAACACCTAGCCAACTGCTCAGAATTAACAGGACCCATGTCGTGCTCCAACCTCACCTTCTCTACAAGCTGCGTATACTAGATAAAAGTGGAGTAGCCAGACTTCACTGAAGCAGTAATGCCAAATAAATCCCTCAACCATATGTTCCTTATGATGGCAGAACTACATGCCTCATTACTAAAAGGGATAGGTTCCCTAGAAAAACTAAGCCTCATAATGGCTGCAAAATCAAGTGGAGTGATAGTCATCTCCCTAAATGGCAAATGGAATGTGTGGGTAATATCTGTCCACCGCTCAATAAAAGCGCACATCACAGCCTGGCTCGATCCATAAAAGCCATAAGTAAGAGCAGAAATAATACAATCGAAGCCCTTCCTAATAACCATCTGCTTCACACGTGGAGGAAGCCCCTGATAATATGAGCTTACCTTATTGAAGCTACCAGGCAACTGAATGACAGGCCCAAAGGACTGCAACCAATAGGTAAAATAGTTACAACATTTCATCAGATACTAAAACATCTCTTTTTGCATCTTTATAGGAAAATTACAGCAAGAGCTACAAACACCACAGCAAGAGCTAAAACCATAGCTAGAGCTACAGTCATCACAACCATAGCTAAAATCACTGCTAGAGCTACAATCATTACAACTGGAGCTATAGTCATTATAGCCAGAGCTAACCTCACAACTAGAGCTACAGTCATCACAACCATAGCTAAAATCACAGCTAGAGCTACAATCATTACAGCTGGAGCTATAGTTATTACAGCCAGAGCTAACCTCAGAGCTAGAGCTACAGTCATTGCAGCTAGAGCTAACCTCAGAGCTAGAGCTACAGTCATTGCAGCTAGAGCTAACCTCAGAGCTAGAGCTACAGTCATTACAACTAGAGCTATAGTCATCATAGCTAGAGCTATAGACATCACAGCCAGAGCTACACTATAGTAAGAGCTACATTACAATAAGAGCTAAATTACAGCAAGAGCTAAAATTATAACAGCCAGAGCTACACTACAGCTAGAGCTACAGACACCACAACAAGAGCTAAAACCACAGCCAGAGCTACAATCATCACAGCCAGAGCTACAATCATCACAGCCAGAGCTAACCTCACAGTAAGAGCTAAAATCATAGCTAGAGCTACAATCATTATAGCTAGAGCTACAGTCATTACAGCCAGAGCTAACCTCATAACTAGAGCCACAATCATTACAGCCAGAACTACATTATAATAAAAGCTACATAAAAGCTAGAGCTACAGACATCACAACAAAAGCTACACTATAGCTATAACTAAATTACAGTGAGTGCTATGATCAAATAACTAGACTACAGCAAGAGCTAAAATACATGTCAGCTAGAGCTATACAGACAATAAATACTGAAATCAAACAGCAAGAGCTAAAACCAAGAGCAACATATACAACAAGAGCTAAGTATGCAAACTAACCGATTGACGATGAATAGTCCAAGCATAAGTCTCTAGGCAATGGACAACAAGAATTAGATCGCCCCGGGAAAGTTGAGGCAAATGAAAAGAGGCTTTGCCACTGGTCCCAACAGCCTTTGTACCTCTAGTAGTAGAAGTCCCTACACCAATCTGCTCGAGAATAGCCTCATCCTTTAAAGCAAACTCATCAAAAGAAAAAAAGGTAGTGTTCACATTGCCAAAGTCACCAAGATCCTCAGGAATAAGAGGGAAGTCCATAATTTTTGCACTCTGTGATGCAACAGAGCAACAACAGAAAAAAATAGTCCAAAAAACTAAAAAAAGGTCAGAAAATGAGTTCAAGTCACTCCGAACTTGAACATGAGTTCATTTTATATGCATCAAATGTGCCTCGAAGCGCGTGATCACGCATCTGCCCTTCTGAGCCTCATGTGCTCCGAGACTCACACAAGCACGTACCGAGAGCCCTGCACACGCATTCCTAAGGTCTCAAACTTGCATTTTATTAAAAGAACACATGAAAAACATGCATGAATCATACAAACACGAGCATTTTACGTTTTAGGACACTGCATTTGACATCACTGTCTTAAAAAGTCAATCATAAAAAGAAAATAAATCATAGATAACACAAGCATGTGACATCTATAATTATCACAATTGTTACGTCATGAAATCATGCTCGAAACATGACAAATGATGACATCATCACTGTATTATTACTGCATCATCATCGCTCAGTAGTATGTTCTCTGCTTAGAAGCATTTCATTGCTTAAAAGCACTCTATTTGCTTAGTAGCATCTCATATGCTTAGAAGCATTTCACCACTTACAAGTATTTCATCTGCTGCTTAGAAGCATCTTTCTCTGCTTAGAAGCATCGCATCTGCTTAGTAGCATCTCATTTGCTTAGGAGCATTTCATCTACTTAGTAGCATCTCATTTGCTTAGGAGCATTTCATCTGCTTAGAAGCATCACATCCGCTTAGTAGCATCTCATTACTTAGAAGAATTTTCTGCTCAAAAGCATTTTATTGCTTAGAAGCACTCCATCTATTTAGAAGCATCTTTCTCTACTTAGAAGCATCATATCTACTTAGTAGCATCTTATATGCTTAGTAGCATTTCATTATTTAAAAGCATTACATCCACTTAGCAGCATCTCATCGGCTTAGAAGCATCACATCTACTTAGAATCATTTGCATTAATACCTAAGGAGGTTATAAAAGCATCATCTTGCCTCATCTGAGGAGATTGCACATAACATAAAAGATGACTCCATCAACCAAACAAACAACAGGCCTGAAGTAAAGAGACTAAGCAACACACCATCAAGTAAATACCTCTTCCCAAAACTATTTTTGCATCTCTACATTTGCTTCACATGTACTGACATTAGTACTAGAGTACTATGCGACACACATAAAGCAGGGGGCAACTATCATACATCGAATTTTAACTGTCCCCAAAAAGGTCTAGTGATGAAAATATCTCTTTGAATATTATAAGTGTTTATTTATTTATACCGCCTCTGAAGCATGTCGAGAACCCAAAAGCCTGGACTGAGCAAAATCAACCTCTGAATCATTAAGTTGCACCTCAATTTCATGAACTACGAATAATCAGAGTGGTAAGTCACTTATTTTAAGCAACGTTGCTCAAAATGAGCAACTCATCAGACCAATGTTCAATTCATGAGACCGGAGTTCAACTTTGTGAAAATTGGAAGTCAATTTTCACAAAACGGATGTCAAAAACACATCTGTAGGCCCATAAAGCTTCTAGAGGTGACCCCAAAATAGTGCGCATAACCTCGAAAAGTAGCACATGAGTGAATTTACAACTTGTGATAATGCACAAACACATTTTTCTCATGTGTGAAAATGGAAGCCAATTTTGATAAAACGAACCTCAAAAACATGTCTGAAAGGTCCAAAAACCCTGAAAACACCCCTAAAATAGCATGATTGGAGCTCAGAAAGGCCGCGTGACGCATGCAAGAGCACGTCCTAGCATGTGATTACGCACCCACAAAGCATGATCACGCGCCCAGGACATGTGATCACATGCTCCAGGGCTATGATCATGCACCCCAGGGTCATGATCACATGTCCCAAGGTGTGATCATGCATTCCAAGGGCATGATCATGAGTCCCAAGTGCGTGATCATGCACATTTTCACTAATTTTGACACCTTTTTTGGTACATTTCCCTATAAATAAAGGTCTCTACACCCCATTTTGGCAATGCTAGAGCCTACAAAGCAAAGGTAAGAGCTTAGCGAGTAATGGCCAGAGCTAAGGCAAGAGCTAGAGAACAAAAAGAGAAGGCTAGAGCCTACAAAGCAAAGGCAAAAGCCTAGTAGGAGAAAGGCAAGAGCCATACACACAGTGAAACACTGTCGCATTGAAGGCTTAGGAGCCCCTATCCACACACCTTTAGCCCACTTTCTACATTTTTAGTAGGATTTTTAGAGAACTTTTAAACAAAACCCACCCTCATCTTTGTCAAAGCACGCTTCAAAGGTACATGAATTTGCATTACACGCGTCATTTTTAACCTCTCGATGAGGAAAGCTTGAAAATCTCTCAAAGCTAAAGCTTAAAAAACACAAAACAAACTCAATTGAATCTGAGGACCAAATAATCATTTTTGCATGTTTATTTTATCTTTGGCAGCAGTTGAGAAATTATTGCGATCTGTGTGATGAGACTAGCAATTTGCATATTGATTGAATAATCTCTACTTCGTTTTGCTCATAATTAACTGTCATTTTGCATCAATATGCATTAAATAAACATAAAAGCTCCTTATCTAAGCTAGAGCTTTGATATTGCGGTCCAATGATGTAATCATCGTTATCTATTGTTTATCTTATCGTTTAGAAATGCTTTATAATAATTCTTGCTAGAGCATAAACTACGTGCATATGTTTAATCATTCAATATGCATCAATCATCTTTATTGTGCGTATGTGCTGTCCGAGTGGATAAATAGATGGAATCGTATATAGTTGTGTCAACCTCTATTTTGCAGGTGTATTCTAGATTAGGACTAGATTTACATTTCCACACTCTTTCTCTTTCATATGTATTTACTAGGAAAGCCTTGTAAATAATTATGCTAAATTTCTCATACTCTTCATTTTTATCAACGTGCTTGTGTGAATGTATATATATCAACAATCATTATCAAAACTAGGGTGCTGCGGTAGCCACATATTGAATATTAAAATGAGAAATAATCAAAAAGTAGATGAGATCTCCCGGGCTCAGAATCTCTGCTAGGGACGATACTCATTGAGTGACTCGATGTCATCCCTTTCATCCTTTCCTATTTTTATAAAAACTAGGTGGCGACTCTAAACACAAAAGCGTCTCGCATCCCCCCAAGACCAAACATTTGTCCCTGTCCCATAAACAGAATGGATGTCCTATTCAGTAAAGTTTCCATGTCCCTTGGAATCTCACAACCACCTTAGGTCACTCACAGAACATTATTAGATATAGTGCGAAGTATGCTTAATAACTCTAAGCTTCTTTAGTCCATGTGGATTGAAGCGATCAGGATAGTAGTGTATTTATTATTCCAACTAAGGCTATCTCAAAGAAACCATTTGAATTATAGAATGATTGAAAATTGAGTTTACAATATATACGTATTTGGGGATGCCCATCTGAAGTGAAAATTTATAATCTATAAGAAAAGAAGCTAGAACCAAGGACCATAAGTGGGTAGTTTGTTAGTTATGTCGAAAGGTCCATTGGACATAGATTTTATTATCCATCATACACTACTAAGTATATGGAATCATGAAATGCATAATTTCTTACAAATGACTTGATTAGTAGGAGTGATAAGTCCTAGAACATTATGTTGACCTTAGTAATGACCAATCTTGATTTTGATCTTAACAAACTTAATTTTGAGCATTTAATTTTATTTGTTCAAGTGTGTCTAATGAGAAAGTGATCTTCTTAAAATTTGAAGTAGACATCATAAGCTTTATGAATTGAGCTTACTTGTCAAAATCCAAGTTCATCTGGGTTTGAAAATCTTTAGTCAAAGTCAACATATGTAGCTTTCATTTTAGGTTACGTAGCTCGTAGTATTTCAGCAATATCTTGATCTACAGAGGTCCAATTTAGGTGATTTAAAATGATATGGAAAGATAAGACAAGTATCTAACTTTTATGAAGAAAGATTAGGTTGATTCGATCATCTTAAAGGGCTAAAGTCCCACTCATGAGCATCTCACAAGCTAGTCACAAGTTGTCCCCTGTTGGTGCCCATTTTGAGTCATTTTAGCTATTTTGGACAGTGACGCTCATGAGTGATGCTCATGGTCGTGAAAAACTCATGAGCATCCTCTTGATAGTTCATAAACAGGCATTTTGATAAAAATTCAAATGCAACAACTCTATTTTTTATCCTCACAAGCCAAGACTTCTTCCTTACGATCGTGAGTGCCATTCTAACAGAAACAAATAAATTTAAATCTTCAAATGTTTATAGACATTGGAGACATAATTATTAGCTTAAAACAACCATAATTTTAAGTTGTTTGTCTATATAAATAACTCCTAGAGCTCAATTAATGTTAAGACACTTGATTATTATAATTCTCATTCTTGACATTCAAAAAGCTCTTAAATTCTTTCAAAACTAGTTTATAAGGTTGTAAGAGTAAGCCTTAAACTCTTGTATAATTTCAATCTTTTGAGTAAGATTGTGGGTGATTAAAAATCCTAACTTAGGGATAAGTTATGTGGAGATGTAGGATTATTGAGAATCCGAACTCCTTAAATTCTTATGTTCATTATTCTTCCTTCTCAATATTCTTTTAATTCTTACTTATTTATTTTTAAGTTTTGATTTTTATTCAATAGCCATATTCACCCCCCCCCCTCCAGGGCACTTTCATTTGGTATCAAAACTTGAGTTCTTGGTACTTTATTGCTACAATACAAGATTATGGGAAGTGAAATACAAAATATTTCTTCTCTTAGACCCTTTTTTTTATGGAAGTGACTACTCACATTGGAAGTTCAAAATGGAACTTTATTTAGATAGTGATTCCATAAAATTGTAGGATGTGGTATCTCAAAAAGATGAGAATTATAAAAATAAGAGAGCTATGATCACTTTACTATCTTCTATGTCTAGAGAAAAAGGTAGGAAAGTTCAACATTACTAATCCACTAAAGAGGTATGGGAAACTCTTAAAAATCATTATGAAGGCAATGTGCAAGTAAAAAGCAAGAAGGTTCAACTCCACATGTATGAATATGAACTCTTCAAAATGAAGCCACAAGAATCAATCATGGAGATGACCAATCATCTCAATGCTCTTCTCACAACCCTCAAGAAACTTGGAAAACATTTCTCCAAGGAAGAAGTTAACAATAAGATTCAAAGAATCCTACTTAAGAAGGTAAGAAGAAAACCAAAGAAGTTACTTGCTATGAATGCAATAAACCGGGTCACATCCAAAGTGAGTTCCCCAAACTTAAGTTTAAGAACAAAGGAGCAAAAGCTAATGAGAAGGCCTTTAAAGTTACTTGGGATGACTCCTCCGATTTTGAAAAAGAAGAGGAATAATAATAAGTGGCAAAATTTTGCTTCATGGCTCTTCAAAACAAAAATAAGGTAACATCTACTTCTAATTCTTCTTGTAATGATTATGAATATGATGATAATGATAATGATGATAAGTATGACGATAAGAGCTCTATTGCTAGCAAACTTATGCTTAAATGCAAAAGCCTATTTGCTAAAAAGATGCATTATAAGCACAAGTAAACTAGCTTAACCAAGGAATTTGAAAATCTTAAAAATGAATTTTCATATCTTGTTAAATTACATGATAAATTTGCTAGTGATTTGAAAAATTCGAATTCCTTGGAAGACCAGCTCAAGAAAGCAAATGATGAAAATCAAAAGTTTTTTAACAAGGTCTTAAAATTAAAGAATTCTATTTCTAAGTTCAAAAGGGAAAAGAGACTTTAGATAGTCTTCTTGACTCCCAAAAATTTCATGTAGATACTCATGGAATTGGACACAAAATGGGAATGTCCTCTTCATCATCATCACACATTAATTTTGTTAAAGCTTCACATGATTCTATTACATCTACTTCCAAATTAAATGAGGCTCAAGTTTTTAAAGCTAAAAAGTCTTATGTGTCAAATAATAAGGGAAGGTCTCATATATATATATATATATACACACACACATACACACACACACACAAAGGTATGGCTCAAACTATAACACCACAACCTAGATATGATTATATGTACACTAAACATAATGTTAATAGGCATGCTACACAACACAATGCATAGAAACATGTTACACAAACCTATTAAAATACACATTGTCATTGTCAATATATGCCTCATACTATGACTTAAAAGAGTTATAGGAAGCATTCACTATCACAACATACAAGGCATATATCACACACTAGGAAAGAATATCTTCCTAGAAGAAATAAGTTTGCCAACGTTGAATGTTTTTATTGTATGACCAAAGGTCACACAAGTAATGTGTTCTTCTATAAAAGATTGCACTTAAACTTTCTTCCTTTGGATTATCTTAAGACTAACCAACCTAGACAAAGAAAGGTTTGGGTTCAATTGAATGTGTAAATTATAATACGTAGGTGTCCTTGAAGTCCACAAGAATGAAAACTTAATGGTATCTTGATAGTGGATGTTCAAGACATATGACCAGAGACAAAGAACAATTCAACAAGCTTGATGCTAAGGATGGAGGACATGTTACCTTTGGGGACAATGCAAAAGGAAAGATTATAGACATTAGAGAAATTGGTAATCCTCAATCCTTATCTATACATCATGTATTGTTTGTTGATGGTCTTAAACATAATTTGCTTAGTATAAGTCAATTATTTGATATGGGAAATAAAGTCACTTTCTATCCCAACAATTACTTTAGTAGTAGTCTTGATAAAGACCAAGTAATTTTAGTGGTCAAAGAGTAGATAATGTCTATGTTATCGATTTGAATAAAATTGACAACAAAGATATTAAATGCTTGATGTCTATTTCCCATGACATATGGACATGGCATAGAAGGTTAGGACATGCAAATTTTGAGCTATTGAATGGCCTTTGTAAACATGAACTTGTGATTGGTTTACCAAAACTTGAATTCACCAAGGATA
>CATIWM010573150.1:0-24475 GCA_949671775.1 Mallotus repandus
ATTGATAGGAACAGTCTCATGATCCTTCCATTTTCTCCTATTCGAGATGATGTCCTTCAAAAATTTTGAATAAGTAGGCATGGTGTTTATCACATCCAGGAGAGGTATGTTGAGTTTAAGCTGCTGGAATGATTTCATGAATTTTTCAAATTACCTATCTATCTTGGATTTCTACTGCCTTTGTGGAAACGGCAATGGTGATACCAAGGGTTGTGAGTCTTTCTTCTCCTCATTTTGTTCCTATGTCTATGCAGTCTTCTCCTTCTCCAGGTCACAAGCAGTTTCTGCATCATTATTTTTGGTCTTATCTGCAGACAATTGCTTACCACTTCTAAGTGTAACCACCTTAGCTTGCTCTTTAGGATTTTGAGGTTGATTGGGAAATATTCCACCCTGCTTTGATTTTCCAGCATCTTATTGTGGGCATAAAGTTTTCCCACTTGAGAAGTCAGATTCTTTATTGCTTCATGTTGCTCCTCTTGGTCTTTTTGGTACCTCTCTTGATCTTTAAGGAACTTTTCCATCATGACTTCAAGGCTGGACTTTGGTTCATGTTCTTAAGGGAAGGTAGTCTTCTGCTGAAATCCAGGAGGGGTTTGTTTAAAACCTGGGTCATTGTTTTGCACTCCTCCTTGGTTAGACTAGGAAGAATTTGGATGGTTTCGCCAGCCTGGATCCTTCATCTCAAACTCCTTGTTCAATTGAGTCTTTAATTTCTTAATTTCTATCTAACTCATGGAAGCTATCAACATATCATTAACACAAAGAAGAAGATATATATAGGATCCATCTTGTAGCTTTCGCAAATACACACAATGATCATATTTGCTTCTTGTGTACTTTTGCCCTATCATAATTTTGTCAAATCGCTTGTACCACTGCCTTGGAGATTGCTTCAATCCATACAATGATTTTTCCAATTTGCATACAATCATTTCATTTCCAGCAACTTTGAATCCATCAGGCTAAGTCATATAGATTTCCTCTTCCAACTCTCCATGTAAAAATGCAGTTTTTACATCCATGTGAATTAGTTCCAAATCCAACTGTGCTACCAAAGCCAACAAAATTGTAATGGAGGAATGCTTTACAACTGGAGAAAATACTTCATTATAATCAACTCCCTCTGTCTGAGCATAGTGTTTAGCCACCAATCTTGCTTTGTACCGAGCATTATCCTTGTTAGGAAATCCATCTTTCTTTGCACATTCCCATTTGCCCCCAATTGCCTTCTTTCCCTTCGGAAGACTAGCTAGTTTCCATGTTTGATTCCTTTGCAGGGACTGCACTTCATCATTCATGGTGATCCTCCACTTTTTTGTTCTAAACCTTGAGCTGCTTCATTATAAGTTATAGGAACATCATCAATTGCAATTGGTGATGCAGAAGTGACCATATTAGCATAGCAAACAGGCTGTCTAATGGTCCTCTTTCCCTTTCTCTGTGCAATTGATTCTTGTTGCTTTGGAGGTTTTTGGGTCTGAACCTCTTCTCCATCTGGCTCTTCATCTATCATAGGAGAGTTGTCAATAGTTTCTTTATTGGCTGGGATAATTTTTGTGCGATTAAACTCCACCTATTTAGGAGTACCATATGTCTATCAAAGGTAACATCCTTGCTGACGATTACTTTCTTTGTTTTTGGACACCAAAGATGATAGCCTTTGACACTCGAGGTGATCCCTATAAAGATTGCCTTCTTTGCCCTTGGATCCAGTTTTGACTCCTTAACATGGTAATATGCAATGGAACCAAACACATGTTAGGAATTATAATCTGTAGTAGGATTTCTAAACCATTTATCTAATGGCATTTTACCACCAATAGCAGTCGATGGTTAGCGATTGACTAGGTGACAAGCATAAACCACAGTCTTAACCCAAAATTCTTTGCCTAACCCAGCATTGGACAACATACATTGAACCTTCTCCAGCAATGTCCAGTTTTTACACTCTGCCACCCTATTTTATTGGGGTTTTTTTCTGATATTGAAGTGTCTGACAATACCTTCATCTTCACAAACTTTCAAAAATGGATCATTTTTTAACTCTCCACCATTGTCTATATGGAGACATTTGACTTATCTACCTATTTGAGTCTCCACCATCTTTTTCCATTTAAGAAAAATTTCCAGCACCTCGTCCTTCATCTTCATTGTATACACCCAAACTCTCTGAGAAAAATCATCAACAAAGGTAACATAATAATGTTTTCCTCCCAATGAAGCTGTCTTGGAAGGCCCCCACACATGTGAATGAACATAATCTAAATTACCCTCAATATCATGGATTACTATTCAAAATTTCACCCTTATTTTCTTCCCTTTGATAAAATGCTCACAAAAATCCAATTTACAAGCCTGAGCTCCTTTCAAGAATCCTTGATCTATCAACAATCTCAAGGATTTTTCTCCAGTATGCCCCAAGCGCATATGCCATAACCTGGTTGCTTCTGACTCCTGATCATCAGTAGAAGTTGTTACTATTGCTGTCATAAAAATTGTACTACCCAAAAAGCAATACACATTATTTCTTTTTCGAATTCCATTCATTATCACAAGTGCACCAGATATGATCCTTATAATCCCATCTTTCGCCCTTACTTCGAAACCTTTTAACTCTAAGGTTCCCACAGATATGAGATTCCTCTTAAAATTTAGCATGTAATTAACACTTGTTAAGGTTTTGATTGATCCATCCTAATTCCTCAAGCTAATTGAACCAATCCTATGTGTGTCAAGAGGGGCATTATTTGTTGTGCAGACAACTCCACCTTTTATTTCTTCAAAATAAAAGAACCATTCTCTATTGGGGGTCATATGGTGGCTATAAGCTGAATCTAGCAACCATGAACCAGAATAATTGGTTGATGGTGTAGCAGCAATTGAGTGATCTGAATCTGCATCATCATACTCAGCTACATTTGACTCTGGGACATCCTTTCCCCTTTCAGGTTTGCCTTTGTTCTTTAGCTTATGACAATCTTTCTTCCAGTGCCCTTTTTCTTGATAAAAGGCACATTGATCTTTGCTCAATCTAGACTTTGACTTGGATCTCCCTCTCCTTCCTTTATTCTGACTTTGTAAGCGACCTCTAACAATAAGAGCTTCTACTTCTACACTTGCATTTTCTTATTTTTCTTTCATTCTCAATTCGTAACTATACACGGCGGCAATTACTTCACTAAGAGACATATCAACCTTCCCATTAAGTAGAGTAGTTTCAAGATACTCAAACTCATCAGGAAGTGATCCCATCAACATTAGAGCTAGATCTTCTTCTTTAAAAGTCACATCCATATTCAGCGGATCAGTCACTAGCTAGTTAAAGCTAGTAATGTGATCATTCATAGTGGTGCCTGGAATATAGTTGAAGCAGAACAATCTCTTTTTCATGTAGAGCTTGTTTTGATCGCTTTTCTTCAAAAATTTCTCTTCCAATGCCTTCAACAATTTGTTTGCAGAAGTTTCTTTAGAAAATGCATACTTCTACTCTTTAGAAAGACACGACCAAATGGTACCACATGCCAATCTATTGATCATCCTCCATTCTTTCTCCTCAACATCATCTGGTTTCTTTTCTTCAATGGCAATGTCTAGACCTTGCTGAAAAAGAGCATCTACAACCTTACTTTGCCACTTGCCGAAATGGTCGGTGGCATAAAAAATCTCCATTGTAGATCTTGCATTTGTCATAGTAGTTCTTCCCAAAATTGAAGATGAAGAAGTTGTTGACATCGATGAGGATTCTTTTGTATTGTCTACCATTTCTGCTACAAATTCGATTTAATAGTTATCAATGCAGAATGCCAATTAGCCTAAGGAAATTTTTTCTAATGTGGAAGATCAGCCTAAGTCGTGACCACATAGCATACTAAAATAAATCAGGAGCTCTGATACCAATTTTGTTGGATTCAGGTTAATTTCCACTAATAATAAATTCACCTTGAGAACTACTGCACAGGTGAGTAGAGTGGAAATTATTGTACTAAAAATCACCCCAAGGTAGATTCCCAGGAAAGAGTGGTAGGGTCACAATGCCTCCTTAAAAACTATACTCCTTAGACAGAATCTATCAAGACAAGTAATTTTAATGGCACAATAATTAACAACAACTATACCTCGTAATAGCTATTAAATAGACATAAAAGAGAAAACCAATATTTAACGAGGTTCAGCCAATTTTTCCTACGTCCTCAGACACTAGTAAAATAATATTTCACTAATTGAGGAAATATTACAAAAGAGAGAGAAAAATTCATTGTCAATATATGAGAGAGGGCAATTTTAGGATGAGAAAAACTAAAAAGGGGAGGAGTCCATTTATAGCCTTAGAACTCCTCCCATTCTCACAACAAAACAATGTGGGATATCTAATTTTGCCAAAAAAACAAAAACAAAAACTACCAGTGATAAGTTATACGAAGGTGAGGATGATGTGAAGTCATCATGTCCTAAGTGACACACTTGGTACAATGGCTAGGACAAATTGTCGCGAGTTGATCCCATAAAGGTAGATACACATATCGATGTACCTGAACTATGGATGATTCCACAAAGATTGAAATTTGTACTATCCTTCCAGGACCAAACTCACGACACAAGTGATAACACAAGGTAAATGGCAATAGAATACTTATGTTGTCTATTGATGATAGTGTTACATAATAAATATAGATGAGAGTTATACAACAAGTAGAAAACATAGCTAACCAAAACTTATTACACCAGAAAGATATACATAAAGAGATCATGCCTTATCAGCCTCCCTCAAGTTGATGGAGGGAAACTATATTCCACTTGTGTTTGAGTTGTTGAAAAACCAATTTGTGAACAGGTTTGGTAAGTAAATCCGTAATTTGATCCTTGAAAGGCAAGTACCAAAGATGTAAGTCTTTATTGGTAACTTTCTCACAAAAATAATGGAAGTTAATCTTTAGATGTTTAGAGCAAGAATGGAAAATTGGAGTGGTGGTTAAATATGTTGCACTCAAGTTATCACACTACAATAATGGAGTAGTTATAAGCTGACCACCTAGCTCAATGAGTAAGTAGCGGACCAATTGAAGTTCGGTTGCTGCAGAAGCAAGTTGGTTTATGTAGGATATGAGAAAGAAATGTACAGGGTTTAAGAGAATTTGTTTAGGAATGAGTTACCATAGGATGAGTTTTTGAGGTATGGGCATATGTGGTTATTATTTTATTGGAGTCGGGTGTAGGAGGGGAAGAGGTAGTTGATGTGGAAATATCAGTAGAGGTTGTGGGATGGGATAGAGGTGGTGGTTGAGCAAGATTAAAACTCGATGGAGGTAGAGGTTCGATAATATTAGGAGTGTGTTGATGCGGTTGGATAAGTGGCAAGATACTGGGGATAAAAATTATTGGTGAGGAACCAGATTGAGGAGTGGTAAAGTAGTGCACATCATCTTTTTTTGAAAAAGGAAAAACCTATTCATAAAAAAGGACATGGCGTGAGACAAATATTTTTTGTTAAGTAAAATCATATTTATGCATTTTATTATATCCTAGAAAAACACATGGTGAGGATCTAGCGGAAATTTTATTTTTTGCATATGGTCGAAGCCACGGGTAACATAAACAACCAAATACTTTGAGATTATGATATTTGGGAGAAGATTTAAATAAGCATTTATATGGACTAATATTGTTGAGAACATGAGTAGGTAGGCTATTAATAAGATGTATCGTAGTATCAAATGCATGTTGCCAAAATTGAGGTGGAGCAGAGGCATGTTGCATGAGAGCTAAGCCTGTTTCAACTATATGGCGATGCTTACGCTCTGCACTACCATATTGTTCTGGTGTTTTTAGATCGGAGCTTCGTTGAGCTATGCCGTTAGCATTGAGATAGGGTGCTAGGGCCTGGAATTCACCGCCCCAATCAGCTTGAAAACACTTGATAGGGCAACCAAAAAATTTTTCAACAATATGGCAAAATTTAATAAAGACATTCAACACTTTTGATTTATATTTAAGAAAATAAATCCATGTGCATTTACTGAAATGATAAAAAAATATCACATAGTATTTATTATTGTTAATTGATAAAGAAGGAGTAGGGTCCCAAATGTCATAACAAATCAAATCTAGAGGGTCATCAACATAAGTAGTAGAGCTAAAAAATGGTAAGCAATGAATTTTGCTAACACTACATGCATGACAAAGATGATTATTTGAACAGGAGGTATAACGAATATGTTATTGGGGAAGTGCTTGTTTGATTGCACGAGGTGACGCATGGCCTAAACGTGCATGCCAAACTAGAAGTGTGCAAAGATGAGCTTGAATTGGAGACTTGTCTGGAGACAGAAAGATGGAATAAAGACCATTGTCATTCTGGCTAGAATAAAGCAAAGCTCTCATGCGGATATCCTTCTTCTCAAAATAGTCAGGAAAAAATTCCATAGAAGCATTGTTAGCTTTAACAAATGAAGAAACTGATAATAGGTTAGCACATGAATCTAGAACATGAAGAATATTATTAAGCTGAAAGCTAGAAGAGGAAGGAGAAACAAACTTAGAAGAACCAACGCTAAAGGTAGAATGATTATTACCATTGATGATTTTGACATTGTTTGAGCCTAGGTAATCTGAGTTTATGGTAAGGTTTTCCAAGTCTGAAGTAAGATGATGTGTAGCTCCACTATCCAATATCCGTGGTTGAGTAGATGTAGAGGAGGATGAGGCTAAGTGACTTGTGGATTTAGGTGCTGATAGGCGAGATACATAGGTGTCAGCAAAGTTTCACGGACTTGGACATTAAGATGAATAGTGCTCGTGGCCATGACATGTGTGACAAATGATTGCTGAAGTAGAATTATCCATGAATGGGGAAGAAGAGGATGAAGAATAACCAAGAACATTAGATTAGCCTAAATGACGCGAACCATAGGAATGTGGAGGATAGCCTCGTCCACGACTGCCTCGGGTGCCTCAGCCCTGAAAAGAATTGGAAGATCCTCGACCACGACCAGAATTATAGAAAGGACGTTGAGCCATGTGAGCCGTTGGTATCTGAATTTCTTTGGCTGAGTGTCCAGCATTTAAGTTTTGTTCTTCACTCATGAAGACCATAGAGCTCATCAAAGGTTACATCATTAATTCTATTTTCAAGTGATCTATTAAAAGGACAATATAGAGGTCCCAAGCTGTTGGTTATTACCTGTACAAGATCTTCATCAGGGACTAAATGATGTAAAGCATGAAGCTCATCAAAAATCGCTTTGGCACGTTGAACATATTCAGTGATAGTTTCATTTTATTTTTCATGCTTATAAAAATGAAACTTAAGTTAACGAACTTGCGCTTTGGAAGCAGCAACATATGTGTTTTCAAGCCTTATCCATGCTTCATAGGCAGAAGTAGAGCCAACAAATTGAGAAACATAGCTTTCAGACATAGAACTGATGATCCAGCTTAAAAGTTGGTCTTGATGAAACCAGTTGGTCTTGACGAAACTAGTTAAGCCAGGCAGGGTTCAGTTGATCATTAACCATACAAGGTGGTAGGGAAGTACTGCCATCAATATGTTTTGCTAGGTCATAGCTATAAAGAATCGGGTACAACTGTGTTTTCCATATCAAATTATTTATGGAATTGAGTTTGATAGGTAACTGGTGAGCAATCTTTGGTGGTGTGGATGGTGTCAAAGAAGAGGAGTTGGGAGCAGCCGGTTGGATGGCTGTTATATCAGGTGGTGTCGACATTAGAAAAAAAATTAATGAAAGGTGGATGGGTTGTTATGCCTTAGCAGCTCTGATACCATGATAACGCAAGGTAAATGGAAATAGGATACTAAGTTGCATATTGATGATAGTGTTACATAATAATTAGAGATGAGAGTTATACAACAATTAGAAAACATAGCTAACCAAAACTGATTACAACAGAAAGATATACATAAAGAGATCATGCCTTATCAACAAGAAGAACTTAAAAGGATAGTGAAAGTGAAAAATAAGATGGAAGGTTGGATAAAGTTGCAAAGAAATAAGAACTAAATGTTCTGATTGAGCAAAAAAATATTTATAGTTAGCAATAAAAATAAGCACAACACCTCTGCAGTTTATGTTGTTCAATCTCTGCCATACCATTTATGAGTCATTTAGTTATTCTCTAAAAATTATCAAGTTATATTTGATTGTTTCTAAATGTAAATATGTGATCAATGATCAAAATGAGTAAGTATTTTGGTAACTAATAACTTAAGTGGAGGAAAGAGTTGTAGAGGCCAAGGATTTGAGAGCTATTTTTTATATTTGATAATTAAAATCTCTAGTTCCAATAATAAGAAAGTCATGTATTTTCACTTTCATTTTAAACAGATACATATTTTCTTGTTTGCATTATATCATCAGGTCAAGACCACTCAATGAAATCTTTTGTTATTTGAAGTAACCACTCTAGGACTATTAACAAACAATGTTCAAGCTCTACTCAATGATATAGCTAAAATTAAATCCTAAAAATTAAATCCATAAGATTCAAACCAGCAATCAATACAAAGCCAACTCAAAACAAAAGCCCTTTTGTAAGCTTAAAAGGTGTCTATTTACATACTGGAGGGATAATAATCCTACCTCTAATGGTACATTAATTGAACTGCAGTCCTTTTTAATATTTATCCCTCGGATTTTTCAGCACTACCACTCTGGGAAGCAATTGTATTTGCCTTGACAGAAGGTCGCCAATGACGTCCAAAATTATGCTAATGGACAACAGATTCTAAGATTCATAAACGGTGGGAAATAATTGTGCAATCTTCTATCATTCTCAAAGCAATTGGCAAAGCTCCTAGTTTTCTTTTCGAAGAGAATTTCTTTCATCAGTTCAGCTTGATTTTCTGGAATTAAGCTCATTACACTAGAAAATTCCATTTGCTTGATGCGTCAATTATATTAGATTATTGTGAAGCAATGGAAAAAGATGCATAAATTAACAACCACACTACATTTATACCTCTTGCATATGGAATCATCTTAGAATTTTGATTTGAAGATTCCTCATATATGTTCGTGGATAGATTTCTGGAATGGAAAGGGTTTCTTCAAGAGTATATCAAAAAAGCTGAAGCATGAAGGAACTTCTGTTGTGGATCCATCTGAAGAGCTCTACTTCACATGGAACTTCATGGCGAGCACGCAACACCCATTTGAATATTATGTTCTCAGTTTTATGATAAATAGTGTGTTCTTGTCGAATTTTTTTCCCTTTTTTAGATGGTTAAAGAATCGCAAACTCTTGATCAAATAAGATAGTATTTATTGCATATGTAATGCTACCATTGTGATATGGATAGAGTCATAGAAGATCAAGCTATTTGATTCCTAGACAAATATAAAAAATTATAGCAGTGGCAGTTTCATAAATAACTGCAACTTTGGAGTTTTGAATTTTAGCGATTACAAAGGCTAGTTTGATCAGAAACAGAGCAACGATTCGCAGTCACAAGCTTTGCTTGTGAACCCCGTTGCTTTTAAGTCAAATCCAAATGTTTAGGCCTTCAAAAAGACAAATTTGTGTTTTAATTGCCTTAAAAGTCTTATTTCCTAGTTTGTTTAGGTTTGAACTCTTATGTCCTAGTTTGTTTAGAATAGAACTCCTAGTTTGTTTAGGTTTGAACTCTTATTTCCTAGTTTGTTTAGAATAGAACTCCTATTTTTTTGTTTGTTTAGGATCTGTTTTAGGATTTCTATTTAAGAGTTATTGTTTTGGCTTTTGTATATCAGATTATTAATAGAATTCAAATTTTCTTTAATTTTTCCAAAATTCGTCGAATTTTGATGCCTATACCTTGTAATTAAGAATTGCAGGCATAGAAGATTAGCGATTGGCAATTATGTGCATTTCAATAATTGTTGATAGTTATCTTACACTCCTTCTGCTATGTCGGTTGGTATCAGAGTTGTGCTCCTCAGGCAAGACAAGATGTCTCACAGAAGACAGCAATAGTAACCCCAACAGCGGGTAGAAGAAGTTTATGAGTGTGATGACTAGTGTCGCTTTAAGCAGCGGTTCGAGTAGCGAATGGAACATATGGATCGGCGGATTGAAAATATTATGGATAAGCTCATAGAGAGGATGGCTGAGTTGTTAGTCAATCAAAATAGGGGCCAACCAAACTAGGGATGAGTCCCTAATGCTAACGACTTGAGGGATCCTTTTGTTGATGGAAACGATGACGAAGGTGATTATGGTGAAGGTTATTATGATGTGCCACGTAGACTTCCTCGCTAGCATGATGAGAATGATGATAGGAAGCAATGGGAGGCAGGTATACGAACTGAGATCCCTGAATTTTGTGGTTTGTTAAAACCAAAAGAATTCCTTGATTTGTTGGCTATGGTGGAGGAGATCTTAGAGTTTAAGGGGGTGACAGAGGCCCAACGAGTACCATTGGTGGCAACCAGGTTCCGAGATAGGGTGATGGCTTGCTGGCAGCAAACTAAACACACCCGAGTCCGGTTGGGAAAGTCAAAAATCATGACTTGGGAGAAGATGAAGACAATGATGCATGCCACGTTTTTGCCTTATAATTTTTAGCGTTTAATGTACCAGCGGTTGCAGAATTTGAGGTAAGGAAGCCCTTCAGTTGATGATTATACAACTGAATTTCACCAGCTAATGGCGCACAATGAGGTGCATGAGATGGAAGACCAATTGGTTGCTCGATATATTGGGGGTTTAACAGAGCATATTGCAGAGATAGTAAACATGTTTGACCCTATGTCTATTTTTTCAGGGCACCAACGGGCTTTTCAAATCGAAAAGAGTCCACCAGGTGGTTTTATGTAAACGACTAGATATGGTAAAGCAGGAGCCAGTGGTGCTATGAGTCGTGTGGATGGCGGAATGGCCCAAGGAGCTGCTGCGACCAAACCAGGGGTAGTGCCAACCACTGCATAAAGGGTTGGTTCGAGTTCGAGTAGTGGGAATAAATGCTTTACGTGTGGAGAAGTGGGTCACAGGCAGTCTGAGTGCAAAAAGAGGGCAAAAAGTAATGTTTGCTGAGGTAAATTAGCAATATGAGGATGATGAAGAGGTTGCTAACTTAACAAGCGATCCAGTATTTGGTATAAATGATGTTGGTGAGGAGGTCGTGATTGGTGACGTAGTGGCTACTTTGGTAGTGAGGAGGTCCTGCCTAACACCTAGAGCTGCTAATAATGAATGGCTGCGAAATAATATTTTCCAATCTACATGCACTATTAAGGGGAAAGTCTGTAGATTTGTGATTGATGGAGGTAGTTGTGAGAATATAATTGCAGTAGAGGCGATCCAAAAATTGGGAACTCAGACTGAAAAATATCCTAAGCCTTATAAGTTGGCATGGTTGAAATAAGGGGGCGAGGTAACAGTGTCAAAGCGTGCCTTGATTTCCTTTTCTATCGGGGCAAAATACAAGGATGAGGTTTGGTGTGATGTGATAGCCATGGGTGCATGTCATCTGTTGTTGGGACGGCCTTAGAAGTTTGATTGAGATGTGACTCATAACGAGAAGACTAACACTTACAGTTTTATGTTTGAAGGTGTAAAGATTATGTTAGTACCTAATAAGGATTATGATCAGTCCAAGCAGGTGCAGGAAGGCAGCAAGGGTTGCGTTAATTTATTAACCTTGGCGCAGCTCCACAGGCAAGTGCAAAAGTTTGAAGTTGTTTATTCCCTATTTCGAAAGTGGGTGGACAAAGAGATAATGGTTCCTGATGTAGTCTTACCACTCCTGGACAAATTCAGTGATGTGTTTCCAGAGGAATTGCTTGAAGGGTTACCTCCCATACGAGATATCCAACATCAAATTGATCTTGAACCAGGTGCAGCATTGTCGAATCAACCACACCATAGGATGAGTGCTAGTGAGCATGAAGAGTTGAGGAGACAAGTGGAAGAGTTGTTGGCTAAGGGATATGTTCATGAGAGCTTGAGTCCTTATGCAGTACCAGCCCTTCTGACACCAAAGAAGGATGGTTCTTGGCAGATGTGCGTTGATAGTCAGGCCAAGAACAAAATAACTGTCAGGTATTATTTTACTATTCCTAGATTGGATGACTTACTTGATCAACTTAGTGGGGCCATAATTTTTACTAAATTGGATTTGAAGAGTGGCTATCATCAAATTCGGATTCGAGCTGGGGATGAGTGGAAAATAGCCTTCGAGATAAGGGAAGCGTTGTATGAGGGGCTAGTCATGTTGTTTGGGTTATCAAAGGCACCAAGCACTTTTATGCATGTTATGAACCAGATTTTGAGGCCTTTCGTTAGTAAGTGTATTGTGGTGTATTTTGATGATATTTTGGTTTATAGTGCTAACCTGGATTAGCATCTTAGTCAGTTGCGAGAAGTCCTTACCGTGCTGCTTAGGGAAAAATTCTATACTGCCCTTAAGAAGTATGTTTTCCTTACTACCAGTGTGTTGTTTCTTGGGTATGTTGTGTCGGGTAAGGGTTTGCAAGTGGATGAGTCCAAGGTTAAGGCTATTAAACATTGGCCAAGACCTACTACCATTAGTGAGGTGAGGAGTTTTGTTCCTCATTTTAGCAGTATTATGGCTCCTATCACTGATTGCATAAGGCAGGTGGGAAAGTTTGTATGATTGTGTTATAACACTTATGATGTCGAATTCTACGTTGTGGTTTAGGCTATTAAGCATTGGCGTCATTATTTGTTTCAGCGGGAGTTTATCTTATATACAGATCATGATCCGTTGAAATATTTACACAGGCAAGATAAGATTTTTGCTAAGCATGTGAATTGGGTTGCTTATCTTCAGAGGTTTACTTTTGTGGTCAAGCATAAGTGAGGTGTTACCAACAGAGTAGCTAATGCATTGAGTAGGCGAAAGACTCTGTTGACTCAAATGTCCATTAAGGTTCCTAATTTTAACTCATTTGCAGAATTATTTGAAACTGACACATATTTTTATGCTATTGTGGCTAAGGTTAAAGCAGGTGAAAGAACATATTTCTTGTTACATGATGGATTTCCGTTTAAAGGTAATAGTTATGCATTCCAGATTGTAGTTTATGGCTGCAAATCATTAAACAGTTGCATGGTGAAGGGCATGTAGGGCAAGACAGGACTATGCAATTGGTGCAGGCTAAGTATTTTTGGCCTACTATTCACAAAGAAGTTGAAAAGCTGGTGCAGAGATGTCGCATTTGCCAGATTTCTAAAGGGACAACATCTAATGTGGGTTTGTATTTTCCATTATCGATTCCTTTGTAGCCTTGGGTGGAGTTCAGCATGGATTTTATGCTAGGATTACCATGCACATAGTGAGATAATGATTCTATATTTGTGGCAGTTGATCAATTTTCAAAGATGGTGCACTTTATTCCATGTAAGAAAACCACAGATGTTGTTTGTGTGGCTAAATTATTCTTTCAAGAGGTTTATAGATTGCATGGATTGCCTATATCTATTGTGTCTAATTAAGATACTAGGTTTCTTAGTCATTTTTGGTGAAGTTTATGGAGGATGGTGAACACGCAGCTTAATTTCAGCAGTGCCTATCATCCACAAACAGATGGGCAAACTGAGGTGGTGAATTGATCTTTAGGTAATCTGTTGAGGTGCTTAGCAGGTGAGCATGTGAAGGGCTAGGATCAGAAGTTGTGTCATGCAGACTTTGCTCATAATCATGCAGTCAATCGAAGTACTGGTTTTAGTCCTTTTGTTGTGGTGTATTCTGTTGTACCACGAGGACCGCTGGATTTAATTCCTCTTCCAGATAGAATGAGAGTTCATGACAAGGCAGAAAATTTTTTTAGTGGATTACAGGATGTTTATAGGTCTGTCCATGAAAATTTAGCCACAATTGCTTCCAAATATAAGCAGGATGCTGACAAGAAGATTATACCAATTGAAATTGTTGAGAAGATCAATCTTAATGCCTACCGTTTGAAGCTACCTAGTCACATTCGAACTGTGGATGTTTTTAATGTTAAGCATCTAATTCCATATATAGGTGATTCATCCGACGATTCAGATTCGTGGGCAAATTCTATCCACCCTGGGGAGAATGATACGGATAGAGTCATAGAAGATTAAGCAATTTGATTCTTAGACAAATATCAAAAATTATAGCAATGGCAGTTTCATAAATAACTGTAACTTTGGAGTGTCAAATTTTGTCGATTCCAAAGGTTAGTTTGATCAGAAATGGAGCAACAATTCTAAGTCACTAGCTTTGCTTGTGAAGCTTGTTGCTTTTAGGGCAAATTCAAATGTTTAGGCCTTCAAAAGGCAAATTTGTGTTTTGATTGCCTTAAAAGTCTTATTTACTAGTTTGTTTAGGTTTGAACTCTTATTTCCTAGTTTGTTTAGAATAGAACTCCTATTTTTTAGTCTATTTAGGATTTATTTTAGGGGTTCTATTTAAGAGTTATTATTTTGGCTTTTGTATATCAGATTATCAATATAATTCGAATTTTCTTTAATTTTTCAAAAATTAGTCGAATTTTGATGCCTATACCTTGTAATTAAGAATTGCGGGCATAAAAGATTAGTGATTGGCAATTGTGCGCAATTCAACAATCGTTGATAGTTATCTTACACTCCTTCTGCTACGTCACATTGTTTGATTAATTCACTACTAATCTTAATTTCAGGTTATACCAATTTCGATGTTATATTAATATTTGTATGTATATAAGACTTTCTGAGTGATCTTGTGCTTTTTTTTCTCAATTAAATAAATGAGAGGGTTTAAAAAAAATTTAAAATTTGGATTCAAGATTTTATAATTAAACCTTGAAATTCTTTTATTGTTCTAAATTGATGCAGTATACAATGACACATCATTTAATAATCTTTGTATGTATTTGCGTTTTCCTTGCTCTATGAAACAGAGTTTTATCTATTATTGGCAATGGTGTTTGTAATTATTGAGATGTTGATTGCTTCTTCGTTGTGTGTTAAGCTATGTTCTTTTGTTTGGCTTTAATTTTTTTTTATTCCACTATTCTTCTTGGTTAAAAAGCAATGCAAACTTCTTATTGTACTTCAATTTATCACTGGCTACTTCTTATGGGTGATGTGCTGAAATTAATTAGGATCTTTAGTTGAATGGACCTCGCTCTTGATATATTTGGTGATATGTATATAGATGGGCAGTTTGTTTCTTTTTTTAACAGTATTAGAACCTTCACAAGGATCATGAGTGTTAGTTATCAGTATTAAATAGTAGGAAAAGATAAATGTATTTCTCTATCTTAATCCTACTCACAATTAAATACAATGGTTTTTTTTTCTTAGGTTCAAAAGATTTGAGTAATTTTTTTTATAACAGCTAAAATGTGTTTTTATTCTTGAAGTTGTTGACCGATTGATCATATTAATGCACTAAAAGAATTCCTCTAAATTTATTTAATAATTGGTGAATTTTGACATCAATTTTATCAATTTTTCAAAAAGTATCATAGAAACATGAGAAATAGGTAAGAGCTTTGGATATTTTGCTCGAGTCTTGATAGATATTGATCTATCTTCCCCTCCACCTGACAGTATTCTTATTGAGAGAATAGGTAAGAGCTTCTTCATTGAAATTGTCTATGAGAACCTACCATCCTTCTGTTCTCTCTGCTCTAGCATAGGTCACTCCACACTTGAATGTTGAATGAACAAAACCATCTCTAAACCTGAGAAAGCCAAAGATAGATTAAAAAAATGGAAGCTAAGGACTATTGCTACTGTTCCAGCCAAAAAATCATTCAAAATTCTTCTTACAGAGCTGCAAAAAGATGTCCCTAATGATACTAATGTTGTTTATGCACTAAATGAAGAGAATGATATTGTCCCCCAACCAAATGATGTTTTCTGCCATCAACAATCTGAGGTGTCCCACCATCGTGAGACACAACATCAAGATATATTAGAAGACCTACAACCATCAAAGCTTCCAATGATTCCAATTAGACCCACGCATACACCGAAACGACTCTTTTTTACCATTCAAATGAAGTTTTAAATGACCATCATGACTCAGCTGATGTTCAAAATTTGCGGGACGGTGAGCAGAATCTACCCCATGTAGTTCCTGATGTCTCCAACGTCAACCAGAATGCTGACCCACTTACTGATCAGCAAAACAATGACACTGATTCTTTGCAGGACAGTGACACAGTGGAAGAATGTTAGATAAATATTAATGATTGTTGAATCACAGACGACTACTAATCACTAATCTTCTATAACATGTAATTCTCAAATTCAGGAAATAGGCATCAAAATTCAAATAATTTTGGAAAATCTCAAAGTGTCAAATTTTATATCATAAAAAAAGGTCCAAAAACCAAAAACAAAAGAGTCTGAAATAGAAAACCCTGAAACAATCCTAAACCAACTAAGAAAAATAATTCTAAAATAAATAAAACACAAAAATTACCTCTTTGAAGGCCTAAACAAAGGAATTTGCCCAAAAAATAATGGGCCTCACAAGTAAAGTTGGCGACTCTTGATCTTTTGTCTGTTTCCAATCAAATTGGCCTTTTGAATTGCCAAAATCCGAAACTCCAAAGTTGCCATTATTTACAAAACTACTACTACTTCAATTTTTCATATCTTTCCAAGAAATGAATTGCTTGCTCTTTAATGCCTGCATTAGATAGTAATCATGATTTGTTCTCAGCACATGCAGTCCATGACATCCCTAACGTCAATAACTCTTATTCTGAGTCTTCGGCCCCAAGGGTTGATGCTGACTTCTCTGATGATCACCATGAAATAATTCCTCTTGTGCGCGATATTTCTACTTGTAGAGATTTTGTTCATATGTCTTGGGTTGATCAAATGGAAAAAGAAGATGATTGCTGGATAACAATTTCATATTAGCAGAAGAAGAAAAATAAGAATCCACAGGGATCATATCAGGTTACTCTTACTAAAAGAGCAACCAAGAAGCCTCTTCGCCTTAATCTATGATCATTTTTTATTGGAATTGTAGACAATTCCAATACTCAATGGATTCTTTTTCATTTCTATAAGTTGTAAAAAAAAAATTTGGTATGTATTACTGAACCTATGGTGAATTTTCATTTAGTTTCTTCTTCTTTTTTGGCAATCTTTGGGACTATCTTTTATTGGTTCTAATAATTTCATTTTTCCGTCTTTATGGATTTTTGGCAATTCTGCTGGTCTTGTGCCTTCTTGGACTCATGTTCATCCTCAACATGTGAGCATGGATTTGATGTTTAACAATCAAATTCATAGGATTAGTTTTATTTATGGTAATGTCTAGTGTAATAAAAGAGTGGGGCTTTGGAATGATTTAAAAAATTTGTCTACTTATGCTCTTGATTGTTAGGTTACTCTGGGAGATTTTAATGCAGTTCTTAGTTCTCATGAGAAAATGAGCAGAGCCCCTGTAGTTCGTCCTTGTAGGGATTTCAGAGATTTTATTGAATTTACTAACTTGTTATAAATTCCAATGCGAGGAGCTCAGTATACTTGGTGTAATAGGCGTTTGGGTAATGATAGAGTGGAAAGTTTGCCTGATCGATCTTTAGCCTCTCTTGGTCTTTTCTCATTTTGACAGTTAATCAATTGTGTGGCTCTTCCTAGACATCATTCTGATCACAATCCTTTATTACTATCTTGTAATAATTGTCTTGTTAGAATTCCACGCCTCAGGTTTTAAGCAATGTGGTTAACTCACAACTCTCTTCTAGATCTAGTTTCTTCCCACTAGTCTAACAAAATGTTGGGGATCCATCCTATGCAAGCTTTGTCTTTCAAGCTGAAAACTCTTTGTCATGTTTTGAGACATTGGAATAAAAATGTCTTTGGCAATCTTAGCTTAAATATATCTAAAGCTCAAGATTTGCTTTCTGAAATTAAGCATTCTATTTTAGTGTATAGGATCTTAGATGATCTGCACCATCAAGAATTCGAAGCCCATACTTCTCTGGAGACTCACCTTCTGCAATAGGAGATTTTTCTAAAAGAAAAGAGTAAGGTGAATTGGCTTATAGTTGGTTATAGAAACTCTACTTTTTTTTATTATCTCGTTTCTATGAGGCAGCCATTACAAGGGATTTCTACTTTGCAAATTGAGGAAACTATTACTGATGATTTAAATGCAATTGAAAATCATGTTGTGAATTTCTTTAGCAAGCTTTTTTGTCCAAATACAGGTGTGTCTTCCAATTTGTTTATTATTAAAGATATTTTCCCTTTTTTGGTTACTAATTTTGATAACTCTGAGCTTCTTCTTTGTCCCTCTTTTGAAGAAATTAAGAATTGCGTTGTTATGATGGACCCTCATAGTGCTCCAGGTCCATATTATTTCACTGGTCTATTTTTTAGGTTCTTTTAGGATATTGTTGGTTTAGATGTTTGCAATGCTGTCAGAAGTTTTTTCACTACTGGGAAAATTATTCCGGGCTTCAATTCAAATTTCATGTTCTTAATCCCGAAAGTGAAAGATGTTATTCTTATTGATCAATTCCGCCCTATTACTCTTAGTAATTTATGTTGTAAGTTTATTACTAAGATTCTTGTTGATAGATTATCCTTGATTGCTATGAAGAGTATCTCTTCTAATTAATTTGGTTTTATTAGAAATAGACATATTTCTCACTGTATTGCTGTAGCTTCAGAGGGAATTAACATGCTTGACAAGCATTGTTTTGTTGGTAATATGGCTCTGAAAATTGATATCCAAAAGGCTTTTGACACTTTGGATTGGAATTTTATTCTTGATGTATTAGAGGCTTTTGGTTTTTCTTTGCATTTTCGGGATTGGGTTCTTGAAATTTTTTCTTCAGCTAGAATCTCAATTATGGTGAATGGAATTCCTAGAGGCTATTTTTCGTGTTCCAAGGGTGTTAGGCAAGGAGATCCTTTGTCTCCTCTTCTTTTTTGTTTGGCAGAAGATTTTTTGAGTAGATGGTTATCTATGGTGGTCAGGGATAATTTTTTCAATATGATGCATTATTCTAGAGGCACTTCTTTTCCTTCGCACTTGTTATATGCTGATGATGTTCTTATCTTTGGTAAGGCTTTTGTGAAAAACATGAATTCCTTGGCACATATCTTTTAGGTTTGTGGTGCTCTTTCTGGTCAAAGAGTTAATTGGACTAAATCTCTTTTTTTTGTTGGTAAGGCTATCTCTTTTTGAAGATCTCAGATTTTGATGCAAATTATTAGTGTTAATTGTGGCACATTTCCTTTCACCTATCTGGGGGTTCCACTTTTTGAGGGAGCTCCTCGTAAAAAGTGGTTGCAGCCTATTGCAGACAAGATAATTAGTAAGTTTGCAAAATGGAAGGGATCTTCTCTTTCCATGGCAGGGCATTTAATGCTTATTAACTTAGTTATTATGAGTTTGTTTATACATTCATTTTCAATCTATAAATGGCCCCATAGCTTATTAGTTCATATGAAGAAATGAATTCAAAATTTTCTTTGGACATGATTTGTTGACATTTAAAAATTGGTGATAGTTCCTTGGTATTCTTGTTGTTTAAATAAAAAGTCTGGTGGAATTGGAATTAACAGTCTTGAGTAGATTAATTTGGCTCTTCTTGGTAAGCTATCTTGGCTTTTGTTAATGCATCATTCGTTTCCATTGCCTCTCCTTCAGAGCCATTTCCTATCAGCTTCAGGTTCTATAAAGCCTACTACTATCGCTTTTTCTGTCTGGAGCTTGATTAAGTTTTCCTTTATGCAGATGCATGATTCTATTAAATGGTTCATTGGCTCTAATTCTTCTTTGAGGTTTTGGATAGATGAGTGGATTAAGCCTTCTATGGTTTCTAGGCTGAATATTTTTCTTATTCAGCAAGCTAAATTGGATGCTCCTATTTATGATTTTCTTCTTAATGGTGTTTGGCATCTTTCAGAAGATCTGCCTTCTAATGTCAAAAATGAAATTATTCAGATCCAACCTCTTAAATCTAGTTTTGATGTTTGTGTTTGGACTCCTTCTGTTGATGGTAAATATTCTGTCAAGAATTTCCTTGCTTCTCATTCTCATCCAGCGGTGTTTTGGTCCAGATTCATTTGGAAGGAGTTTTTGCCTCATTCACGATCTTTGTCAGTCTAGTAGGCTTGTCTTGGTTATCTTCTCACTGAAGATAATTTGATAAAAAGAGGTTTTAGTTTGGCTTCTCGGTGCTGCTTTTTTAATATTGCTAGAGAAATGGTTCATCATATTTTTCTTCATTGCTCATTTGCTAGAGAAGTTTGGCTTGCTGTTGGTGCTACTTTCCAGTGGTCCCTCCCTCCTTCAGGGTCTTTGGTCTCTCTTGTTAATTTTGCAGTTCAGTGCAACTTTAGTTCTCAGATTAAAGTGCTTTGGAATGCTATTATTATTAATGCCATTTGGTTGCTTTGGCATTGTAAAAATTTAATAATTTTTGAGAATGCTAAACTTGATATCTTCCTAGTCCTTCGTTGTATTTGGAAGATGATAAAGGAATGTGATTTCTTCAAGTAAGGCTCTATGTCTAATTCCTTGAATAAACTTCACACTCTTTCCCTTTTGAATATTGCAACTATTCCTTCTAAGGCTCCTAATATAGTAAGAGTCACCTGGTTCCCTCCCCCTTCAGGTTGGATTAAGGTTAACGCTGTCGGTTCGACAATAGGCTCTCCTAGGATTTCTGGTGCGGGTGGAGTCTTTCGCAATTCTAGAGGTTATTTTAAAGGAGCTTTTGCTTTTAATATAGGGTTTTCTTCTACTTATATTGTTGAATTAAAAGTTGTAATGATTGCTATCCGTTAGGCTAAGGAGTTGGGTTGGTGTAATTTATGGATTGAATGTAATTCAACTTGGGTAGTGCACTTACTTCATTCTCGTTCTTTGGATGTTCCATGGAATGTTTGTCAACGGTGGGATTCTTGCTTGGCTGATTTACAAAGCTTATGTGTTTTGGTTTCTCATATTTATCGTGAGGGTTATGCAGTGGCTGACAAATTACCTAAATTTGGTGTCCATCTCTCGGATCTGCATAGGTGGAATTCTTCTCTTGATTTTTTTTCTCAACTTCTTTTTGAAGATCTTAGCTCCAAAAAATGGTTTCGTTACTGTTGAGCCTTTGTTTATTGTTTTTGTTTCTCGATCATGTACTCTTTTTATTTTATGTTAATAAATTTTTGAGGCCATTTTGTTGATAAGAATGCAAAGATTATGCCATTAGTTGGGATAATTGGATGCATTCTCTGATACTTGACCTCAATCTTTATTAAAAAAAAAATTAAAGTGGAAGATTTTCTAAGCAAATTATAAATCAATAATGTTGTGTTTTTTTAAAGCATTGTCGTTAAAAAATCTATGGTTATTGAAGTTTGATAATAATGGATCAAAAAAGTATTTAAAAAAAAAGAATTAACAAAATATATTAGAAAATAAATACAAAAAAAAATTAATTCCTATGAAAAAATAAAAGCAAAGAATATTAAGATTTAAAATGAACCATATTTTTAAAATGAAAAACTAAATATTAAATTTATAGGTTTGTATGAACTATATGTTTCATAAAATTAATGAGTCATTCTTCGGTACACATGTGTGTAATATGAAAATTTGAGTCATTGCCAATGAAGGAGTACTTAAGTGGTAGCTCCTCTCTAAGAGCATCCTAAGGTGCATGGTTTGAATTCTGCCGTCATTAATTTTAAAGGGGAGAACTGTCTCATTTTGTGCAGTCTATTGATGCCTAAGTCATATGACCTTCTTATTAAAAATAAAGTCATTTATACTTTAGACTTCAGCTATGGTAGTCATATGTGTATCCATACAAATTATGAAAATAAAAACCATTAGATTAATTCTCGCTTACCCTTAATTAATTTCGTGTGCCAATACCTATAATAGACATGAATGACTTTAACTAAATAAAGTTTAATCTAATGGTATCAATTCCATTCGTATAGATACACAATTGTATGCTGAAGAAGGACTCCACTTATTTTATCTTCTTGCTACAATAAAATGTTTGTATGTATGCAAATGAAATTAAAACCAATAGATTACTTATAAATTTTGTCTATTAAAAAAGATTATAATGTTAAAAATTATTGGAATCAAATTGGTAGAAAGAAACTTTTTTATGGGGTAAAATTAAATTTTAGAGGGGTCACATATAAAACTTATCATTAAGCATATTTACTACAATAACTTTATTATTATTACTATCTTTCTAGGGTAACATAAGCATATATATTTTTAGCTATTACTATGATATAAACATTTGTATCTATACAAATGAAATTAGAACCATGTCAAATTGTATATTTGTATCTATATTTTTTTCTTTCTCAATAAAATTGTATTAAAAGTTTGAGTTTTAAAAGCTGGAGGAGAAAAAAATCACAAATCACAATAAATTATATCATTTAGGAAGTACGACTATGAAATTATAACGTCTAAACCATATAGTATTTATCTGTATTAATCTCAACATATCATTTAAAAATTTATTAATTAATTATATAATATTTTGTCAAAGTTTAATCGTATATTTTAGCATTGAAATTTTTGAACTCATTTCACTTAACCATGGTTAAAACCTTCACCATATAGAAATTTCAAAAGAAAAAAAAACAACAATTATAATTCATTAGTTTTACCGAACCAAATATGAATTCCATAATATAAAATTTATATATTGACAATGAAGATCAAACATATATAATGCATTTGCACAAATAAAAAAAAACCCCCATTATTAAGCCCTTGAACTTGGTCACTTTATTCTATTGAGCCCGTAAATTTTAATTGTGTTTTATGAAGCCATCAATCTTTAATTTTTGTGTTTATTGAGGACAAATTTAACAGATCTATTATTTTATAATAAAAAGCTGAGAATGCGTTAATTGTAAAGAGTAACAACTCTCTAGAAGTGAACTTTCCAATCTTCGCTCCAGTATTGCTATCACATAGTATGCCTTTCTTATCAGAGCTTACACTGATGAATTTGGTGCTATCTCAAGGGAACCTAACGCAATTGAAAAAATTTGAATTGTCCCTGCAAATCAGTGAACAAAAACCTCTGAACAAATGAAGTAACACCCAAAACAAGAGCCAGTACCTTTTTTTTGTGCATAGAACTGTGTAAAATTTGATTACACATTCGTTCTTGAAGATGATAATCAATTGGGATTCATAGAATAACAGTTTTAAATAAAACTAGGATGATTCTAAGATGAGATTTGTTGTCTTTACAATTAATAGAGTATGGTTGTGATCTCCTTCATATGTCACTACAAGCATGGATGCCTCATCCAAAGCTCTTTCCGCATGTTTATGGGCTGGACATCCTCTCACACTACTCCACTTGTAGTATCCCTGTATAACATAAAAAACAAAAAAGCTATCAACCCAATTACAGTCAGTCATGATTCATGAAACAATTCTTATTAGATTTATTTGTCACAAAATAAAAAAGAATTAATTTTAACCTTGGATGAGGAGACCCTTTAATCGGTTTTTGTCCATACTTTCTCCAAGTATAATCATTCGTTGGAATATCAAATATCTTCAAGCTAATTGTTGGAACTCTCACCACCCTCTTCAATCTTAACTTTCTGCTACATAAAACTAAAATCAAGATCCATGTTAAAAATATATATTAAATTTATGAGTTTAAACATTATTTTAAACTAAGATAATCAAGATATATTACAACAGAAAAATAATATTTAAGCTATACCTCTTCATGGAGCAATGGCATCGATCAGAAGAACTACATGTTGCACTCCAAACTCGCAAGCGCACGAGTCGTGATTGTAGCACTTAAGATATCATTCCCACGAAGACTGTATATTGACGACCAATTATTTTTACCTATGACTTAGCTAGCAAACCAAGTAAAAGAAGTTGAGCAATTATAAAATATAAATAACAACTAAATAAACTAAACTAAAATTATATATTTAATGCTTAGATCTAGGTTTAGTTTCACTATTGTATTCTGATCTTTAACACATTAATAAATAATCTTTTGAATTCAGTTAAGGGCAATTGCTCTAAATTACCTAAAGACTCTCTCAAGTTCAATTAAGCATGCAAGGATTAAAATCTAACCTACTCTCGTGATTAATAAGTTAATCCTAGCTCATTAAGATTTTTAGCAATTAATATGTCACTGTAATTAAAATGTCGTGACTCCCTGAAGAGCTTGCCTACTCTCGTGGTCAAGTCATCTAAGTTCTAAGTGTTCTTAAGCCAATAAATTTCCCTAACTCTCGTTGGTGAATTTATCCATAAACAAGCAATCAAATAGGTCTAAAATGATAACTAGACAATATTGTAACACAAAGAATTAACTGAAATTCAAATCAAATAAAAGTGCTTGTGTTCAATAAATATAAAGGAATAGCTACTCCTAACCAAGATTCTAAAAGAAAATTAGCCATGCATGGCTATGGAGGAATCCATGAACAAAGTATTAAGAAAAACAGAAAGATGAAAAGTTGATAAATAATTGTTCAATCCTTCAGCTGTCTCTCTATC
>CATIWM010573151.1:0-23822 GCA_949671775.1 Mallotus repandus
CTAATTTATTTAAGGTAAGAGTTATTTAAATAAATAGAAAATGATTCTAATTTGGAATTAGAATCAAAGTGGAAAAGGAAGTCTAATCTTACCAAAACTGTTTTGATAAGAGAAACACTAGATAGGATATATATAAACATCTCATTCTTTAGGTTTTAAGTGAAGCCACTTTTTCTCCTCCTTCTTCCGACACCTCTTTTGTGAAAAGAAAAAACGTAGAGAGAATTCGTGTTGTGAGACAACAAAGGTTTTAGTAGACCTACTTTTCTTTTGATCACCTTGTTTGTGTGGATACTATAGAGGGTGTGACTTTTTGGTGACGTCTCAATCTGATAAAAAGAATACGAAAAGCTCGAGGTAGGGTGTCACCAGAGTGAACTCCCTTTCATCCTTCCAACAATCTTACCATAAGATCATTTTGGTGAGTGTTTGGAAACCCTCTCAATCAATCTAGTTTGAATTATATGGATCCAGGTTATGGGTTTTTATGGTTAAAGTTTTTATTTTCTGCTGCGTTATGAATCACGAAACCTAATAAATAGATCACAAATCCCATAAGGTTTTAGCAATCTAAATTTTCAATCTTTGCATGAAAATCTATCCTAAGATAGAACTTCATCATTAGAGAGCAAATTGGATAAGCTAGTAGAGATGATGGACAAAAGGATGACTGTATAAGATGATGCTATTCACAAATTGAGAATTAGGATGGATCAATTATACGAGGAGTCATAATTGATGTTAAAAAATCATTCTTCATCCATTTATAATCTTGTAGTTCAAATGGGCCAAATTGCTAATGCATTATCAAGGGATTAGAACACTAAGTCTAACAAGGAAAGCAAAACTAAATCCAAAGAGGAGAAGGAGACTGTAAAGCCATATGTCCCACCGTTACCTTTTCCTTAAAGGATATGGAATGAAGAGAAGGAAAAGGAGAGGAACAAGTTCTTTGACTTGCTTAGGAAGGTACACATTAATGTTCCATTCATAAAGATGCTTTCCCATATGCCTAAGTATGCCAAATTTTTCAAAGACCTAATCTCAAACAAAAAGAGGTTAAAGGAATTAGAGATAGTATCTTTAAATAAGGAATGTAGTATGATCCTCTTGAAAAAGCTTAAACATAAGAGTCTATGCATCCCTTGTTCTATTGGGGACATGTCCATTAGTAAGGCACTTTGTGATTCGAGAGCAACAATTAATTTATTGTCCTTATCTACTTTCAAGAGGTTAGGGTTGGAGGATGTGTTTCCTACAAACATGACTTTATAATTAATGGACAAGTCCATTCTTAAACCTATAGGTATTGCGGAGAATGTAGATATAGAAGTGGGTAATTTTGTGTTTCCAACTGATTTTGTGATCTTAGACTTAGAAGAAGATGTAGATCACCCACTTATACCAGGGATGCCATTCCTCTATGTTGCCGAAGCTATTCTTAATGTGCATAATGGGACTATCACATTGCAATTTGGAGAGGAAAGCCAAATCTTTAATGCTTATCAAGAACTTACGATGAAGACCTATGTATGAAAATTGAAGCCATGGATAATAATGAGCTCAAGGATAAAGGGTACATTAAGGCAAGGGTGAAACAAGCCAAAGCAAAGGAGTTCAATTTCAAAGCTAAAGATGATGGAGGAGGAATTCAATCAAACCAATTCAAGATATCAAATCAAATACTCCTTTTAATATCTTTGTAACATGGTACAAAAATGTTGATTTTAATGTTGAAAAGAGGAGGAAATGCACATTATGGAGGCCAAAAATTAAGGATATATGGAGCATGTTCCTTAATGACTTTAAAGACATGGCAATGGTCTAGCTTAAGACCACTATAAATAAAGCACTTCTTGGGAGATAACCCAAGCATTTTCTTACCTTTCTTTAGTTTTAGTGTTAATTTTAGTTTTGATTTTTAGTTTTATATTTTCCCACTAATTGAATTTCATGCTCTTAATGTAGGTTAATTAATGATGAATAAGGAGTAATGAGGACCTAAATAGGAACATTGAGGACAACGTTCAATTCAAGTGTAGGGGAGTATTTTTATCCTTTTATTTATTTTTGCTTTTATATTTTCTTTAGTTTTTTTAGTATTTTGAATTTTTGTAAGAAAATTTTAAATTTTTAGTTTTTTTGGTTTTATATCCCTAAGTTATTTTGATATGATTTGGTTTACTTTAGTTATGTTTTAGTATTTAGATTTTTTATAATTTTAATTTCCACACCTTATGAATTTTGCATTTATAAATGTTATAAGTTATGAATAATAGGTTGAGTTTTCTTACAATAATCATGGCTTAACTTAGTTTTTGTACGTAAAAACCTTAGGTTAGGAATAAGTATTAGAGTTTAATTAACTTAAAAAGTACTTCTCCTTTGAGTAAGTGAAAGGTGTGTGGAATAGTATTTTGTGGAGAATTTCTCTTAATAAGATGATTTTAAGTATTAGAACTGCATTTAATTTTGAGTTATGGTAGAAACTAACTAATTAAAAAAAAAGTGACAAGATGGAGCATAAAATGCACTTGTCAAAGTTGTTTGAAAAAAGAAAAAGAAAAAAAAGCAAGATGGAGCGTAAAACACACTTGCTAGAAAAATAAAAGAAGCAAAAAGGGTGAGATGCGGCGTAAAACGCACTCACCATACTCATACGAGATGAAGCGTAAAACGCACTAGCAAAGCAATAAAAATTTGTTTAAAAAATGAATTAGTTAGCTATCATTCTTGAGGTTAAGGGATTTCTAACATTTAAAATTATTTAAATTTTCTTATGATCTATGAGTTTTCTTTTATGGATCTTTCATTAATTCCATTGAGAAGTGCTATTTGTTACTTGTTTTTAATCTTTGAGTTTGATAAATAAGAATTATGTTATGTATGTACTGAGTATGTTTAAATGTAGTTGTGCTTTGGTAAATTCCTTAATATGCATGATTTGTGATACTGATGAAGTCTTTGTTTGAGGATAAGCAAAAGTCAAGTCTAAGTGTGAGGGAGTTGATAAGTGCGTATTTTGTGGTTTTTTTGAATTAATATTTAACTAATTTTACTTGTTAAAGTGTGATTATTTTTTTTAAAATAGTTAAAATATGTTAATTTAGGACTTTATTTAGTTCTTCATTAATTTTTCATAATTCATATAGATTAGGTTTAGTTTTAAGTTTGATTTTATGCTTTGTTTAGTTATGTGATGTTTTGAGTTGCATTTAATGTGTTTTTGTGTTTGTGTTTAGGTATTCAATAACTTTAGTTCGAGTGCTAGGCAAAGGATTTCAAGCAAGAAAAGTTCAAACCAGCCCCAGTTGCATAGCCATGAGATCAAATCGCATGGCCATGCAATGGTGGCTGGTTGCTATGAAGATGAAGTGCATGACTGTATGCTTAAATCGTACAGTTGTGTGGTCCTTCCTTATTGAGTTTGGAGTTGTGCATACTTCAGTGTTTTAGCTATAACTTGAGCTATAGAGGTTGGATTAAGGTGATTAAAAATTATCTAGAAAGATAAGAGAAAATTATACAACTTTCATGAAGACATCAAGAGCTTATTCGATCTTTTTCTAGGACTAAAATTAGATTGAAGTTGGGTCAACACACAACTATACAAGTGTCTTAGTTTCATTAGGATTTGGTTATTTAGGAAGCCTAATCCTATTTTAATTCAAGGAAGGATGAATTTGAACTATATATAAGAGGGTATTAGACTAAGACGAGAGATATACTTCATTCAACATCATTCTACATAATTCAAGGATTTAAGAGGAGGAGTTTTAAGCATTCGAAGGCACAATTTATGTTGAAGAATCAAATATTATTATTCTCTTCTTCTTAATTTTTTTTATTTTAAATGTTTGTTGGAATTTCTTTTACTTGTGTTCTTGTTTTCATAAGTATGTTTGACTAAGTTTTTATTATGTAGTAGGATAGATCTTATTAGCTTTGGGATGTATTAATTAACTCTTTTTACTTAATCGAAGCATGATTTCTTGCATATGGACTTTAAGTTTTTGCTTCAAGATATTTAATATTTGGTTGGGGTTAAGTTATGTTAAGACCGAGAGGTGATGCATGCTTTGTGTTTAATGTTTAATTTGAATATTTACATAAGTTGTTTTGAGACCGAGAGGATATTAATAATTTAGGATCTAGTTTAAAGCCTATTAAGTTCAATTGAGTTGAGAGACCTTTTAAATACCCAATAACGCATGAATTACCTTATACTTAAATTTAGTTAAGGATTTGTTAGTTTGGCTTAGCAAGGCGAGAGTCTATGAGTTTAGACTAACAACTGAATTAATTAAATTATCTTATAATTACTTGAGAGAGAATTTTTAAGATCATTAGTAGTAAGCATCATGTGTAGAAATTTAGATTAGGTTAAGTAAAATTTGTTAGTTAAGACAAAAATTCCAAAGTGAAAAGTGAATTTTAAGTACATGCATTAATTATTAATTATTTCTTTGAATTAATTTTCATTGATTGAAGTTAGTTTATTCTTTATTTTTTATTCATGTTTAATTAATGTTTTAAACTCTGAATTTATTTAATCTATTTAGACAAATACTTAACTAAGTGACTTAGTATTCAACACTATTCTTTATGGGAACAATACTCGTACTTCATTTACTATATTACTTGAGCGATCTATATATTTGCGGTTAGCCCCAATCATATGTCTATTTAACAATATGCATAAAAATTAAATAAAAAATAAAATTGAAAACCCAAGAAGACACAAATTTCAATTAATAGAAATTGAACCAAACAACATGAAAAATAAGAAAAATACAAAATAGAAATTATTTAAGGCTAGAAATAGAGGTATTCCAAAATTGCAAAATAAATTAAAAAGGTACAAATCTAAAAATATGTGAAAATCCAAATGTTGTGTTAAGAACTACTCATACAATACAAAGGCGACACCTTAGTGATAACGCGTCACCCTAATACACTAAAGCGAACAAACTACACCTTTATATACACTAAGGTGGTGCTATTGTCATGTTCAAAACCCGTAAGTGCACGGAACGTAAATTGTATTATAAATAGATATCGTGCCCACGAGAATTGAATATTGATTACTAACGTTTCTACTTATTTTCTTAGCTAATAAATAAATTAAATGGATGATTAACGAGGAAACTAATAATAAAACTTTAAACAACTAAAATATGAAAGAAAATCAATTAATTAAAACATAAAGCTTGGAAATTATTTCGCTATTCTAGATCGATCATGAACAACTTAGTTATTAATTTATTTTGATTTCAGTTAAGAGTAATTGTTTAAATTTACTTAATTTCTCTCCCGAGTTCAATTAAGAATATTAAAATTAAAATCTAATATACTCTTGTAGTTAAAGGTTAATCAAAACTCATTAAATTCCTTAACAATTATTTTATCCCCGGAGAGCTCGCATGCTTAAATGGTTAAGTGATTTAAGTTTTGTGAGTTCTAAGCTAGTAAATTCACTTAATATTCATTGGTTTATTTACCAATAAACATATAATCAAACGTTTCCAATATATAACCAGGAAATTAGCATAACACATAGAATTAACTGCAAATTAATTTAATAACTAAAATATGTATTCAATCATAACCTAAATAACTACTCTAATTCCAAACCCTAAAAAGAAGTTTAGCCACACATGGTTGGCACAAAGAAAAACTACAAAAATTAAATAAAATAACAAGAGAATAAAGAAGAAGAATAAAAAACTTGTTTTGAGGACGCTTGAATTCTTCAACTCTTGTTCATCTTTTTGAGCTCTTTTTTTTTTTTTTGCAATATTTTAGTGTCTAATTAAAATGTACAATACTTCTAATATTCCTCCCTATATAAGCATTACATGATGTAGCCTTAATTCCCTTTGAATTTCTCAATCCAACTCTTCAATGAGAAACTTCCTCGTGTTGCAGGCCATGCTTCAAACCATGTCTGGATTCGTTCCTTCCGGCATAACCCGAACATGGCCATGCCTCAATTTAGTCTTTTACTTGGAAAGATGCATGACTTGGCACACAGCCATGCATCCAACCATGTTGCAACTTCATCAAATCTTCAGGTCAAAAAGAATGAGACAGGTCACAACATGGTCGTGTCTTAAGGCATCCTTGTAATTTCTTTTAGTCCAGAGAGTGACACAGGCTACAACACACCCATGTCATGGCAATGCTTGATTTCAACCTTTAATTTTGAGAAATCCTTTATTTTATTACCTACAATAAGAGGAAAAATAATCAATACTAAAAATAATCCTAATTAAGCTAAAATTAAACCTAAAATATTTAAAATCCTAATTAAAACCCTAAACTAAAAATTAATCTTAATTAAATCTAAATTCTTTAAAGATAAATATTACTAGCCTAAAGAATCTAATAAAACTTATTAAAATTCAACTTAAAATATATGAATAAATTGTATACATCAGCCATATTGGTAAGGCGTCACCTAAGTGCATTTTGACACTGAATGAAATGCAATTTGTAAAAAATAATTTTTTTAAAAAGAAACCAAGCTTTTACAATCTATAAATACAAAGTTTATTATTCAAATGCCATCTAATTAACAACACATAATCGTATAAACCTCCATTTGTTAAAGAATTATGTGAAGATGTTGTAAAAGAATAAAGAATATAAAAAAGATTAAAAGAGATTATTGTTTGTGTCAAAGTTGGGACCATATCATCGGTTCTCAAAAAGTTTCTATATGATTGCAATGAGTTCAATCTCCCTTTTTAATTCAAGACCTTTGTTAATTTCTTCAACTTCTGTTTCTTTTTTCTTTGCATTCTTCTTCTGTTATTTTCTTCATTTTCTCTTTTTAGTGGTAAACCTTTTTTTTTTTGGTTCGCCTTTCTTTTTTTTAGTTCACCTCTCTTTTTATTCATCTTATTGTATTTTTTTCTTATTTTCTATGTTAGGAGCTCTCTCTTTTTAGTAATTTTTTACGTTCTCTTTTTTTTTTTTTGCAGTATTATTTTTTTTATGTTCTCTCTCCTATTAACCAAAAATCCTCCTCCTTCTCCTCTAATTTCTTTAGTTTTTTTTATACTTCTTATTATATAAAACCTTCTCCAAAAATCTCTCCAACGCCTCCTCCCACATTCTCTCACTGTTAGCAACGTCTTCCCATATTAACAGTGCAAGATATTAAGGAAAATGATGTTGGATCATGATTTTTTTGTTATTAAGAAACAATTTAATATCGTTAAGGCGCTGCATTAGTACTAAGGCGCACCATCTTAGTAGCTCATCAAAACACTCTTCTTGGGCCACTAGCCCAATAAAAGAGAATGGAATAAGCTTCACACTTATTTAGACTTATTTTGTATAGTTTTCATCATTGGAACTTTGCTCTTGATATGAAATGCAAGCAATGAAATGAGATTTATAAAAAAAAAATATATATACAAATAATCATTAACGTGTAGGTTAATTTTTGGAGCCAGATGTCAGAGAAAAGATTCTAATGTAGTTTTGCCTAACTTGATATTCAAATAAAGAGGCTTTTAGTTAATGAAAATAGTTCAATACCATCAACCTTGATGCACAAATTAAGAGGTTAAAGACTGGTCGCTAAGGTTTCTGTCCGTTATCCTCAGAGTTAACTATATGAGAGGACATTTTGATATATTTTTGTCAATCTTGATGTCCAAAATCAAGATGTAAATGGTCTTGTATTGTTAACTTTGATGTACAAATCAAGAAATTTGAGATTGTTTTATCCGTTATCCTCGGAGTCAGTTATTCGAGAGGACATTTTGATATATTTTTGTCAACTTTGAAGTCCAAAATCAAGAGGTTTTCAATCATAAAAAAATAGTAGTCAAAATAACATCACAAAATGAAAGCCTAATAGCCATTTCCAGCATCGCGTCAGGTAAGAGACAATTAAATTGTGTTATATAGCCTTTTTAGGCATCAGACAGAATGCTAAAATATGTCATACAACCTCTAAAATATTAGACAAGATCAATAAAATACATCGTATAGCCTCTGGGCGTCATTAAAGGCTAACTAAAATATGTCGTATAGCTATTAAGGTACTAGGAAAAGTCAAATAAAATGTGTTGTATAGCCTCTAAAGCATCAGGAAAGGTTAACTAAAATGTAACATATAGCCTTTGGGGCATCAGAAAAGGACAACTAAAATGTGTCGTACAACCTTTAGGGCGTCAGATAAGGTTAATTAAATCTGTGTATAGCCTTTTGGGCGTCAGGTAAGGTTAACTAAAATGTGCTATATAGCCTCTAAGGCATTAGGCAAGATGTTAAAGTGTGTAGTATAGCCTTTAGGGCATCAGATTGGATGTGCCATATAACCTTCGTGGTGTTAAGTAGGATATATCGTATAGCCTCTAGGGTGTCAGACATGATATGTCATGTAACCTCTAGGGCGTCAGGTCATGCCATATAGTCTATAAGACGTCAAGCAAGGCATTACTCCATGAAAGGTTTTTTAGTGTGGTAGGTTTTCATTTTATGCATTTCATACTCAGGCTGACAAAGTTTTAGAAAACACATTCATAAAAAAAAGGTTAGAGTTGATGTATGCATGATCGTAATCGTTGAAAGCTTTTTAAATTATAACACAATTTCATGTGATGTTTACCATATTTATAAAAAAATGGGCACTCCCTAATGTATGTATGCAAGAGATCTGAAAAATCATTTTGCGAAATAAACTTTGTATGCATTAACTAGCTAAGTGCCTTTTCTGCTTAGAGATGATCTTCAAGATTTAGCCCTTCTTTTATTCAAGAATCCAAATTTGAGCACTGAGTCTATCAAAGATTACGTTGAGACCAAAATTACCATATAGAAGTAGAAATTGAGACCTCCTACTAATTAGATTGAAATGATAAAAGAACAATTGCCTCCCCACTTAGTTGCTCTGAGTGTGCTTGGCTGTTGCAGGACTATCATAATTGTGCTTATTTTTAAGTGTAAATGAGACACTTCATTTACCCCCCAGTTGAGGAATTGATAGACTCTATCATTCTTGAGGCTCATATAATTTTTGCATTGCAAAAAGGGATTCTACGATCTAAAAAATTGCCCCCTAAATTGAAATTGCAACCAAATTTATTTTATATTCTCTCTTTTGCCTAGGTTGCCTCCTTTTGGGAGTTTTCAAACTTAATTAGGTCTTTTATTTTTCTTTTTCATTTATTTTCTCTCTTTTACCTAGGTTACCCCTTTCTTGGAGTTTTAAAACCTAGCTGGGTGGTTGTAAAATTATTCTAATAATTAACTACTATTGGTCTATATGATGCTCATACAATTAACTGTCTAATGTGCGTGTTATTGGTTATTTAATGTGCTCATTACTGATTGCTTAATGTTTATGTTGCCACTATGACCATTAATCACTTGATATTCTTAATGTTGGCTATTGGGTGTTTTTGCTTAATATGTACACTGATTATTCCAAAGAAAGCCTATGTTTAACACTTCATGTGCTAATATAATGTCAATCATGCCTATTTTATATAATACTTGCTCTTTATAACTAGGCATGTTGCATTATGCTTGTTATTGATCAGCCCTTTGCGGGTTTTCTGGCCAACTATTTCTTAGCTCATAATCAATGACTATTTTATTGGCAATGATTCGTGAAGGTGGGTGCTGAAAGGTAAGCTATCAAAGGGTTATCGCAAAAATGGGTGGTATAAATAAAGGTTTCTTTTTATTTTTTCTTTTCCTTTCTTTTTCCTTATTCCTCTTCTTTTTTTTTCATTTTTATTTTTTCTTCTTTTCTTCTTTTTTTTTTATGGATATGGTCAATTTATTCCATGCACAGGAAAAGTTGAGATATATTATAATGCATGAAGAAAAACTAAAAATTTAATTTTGATGTTTAACCCTCTTATTCGATGTGGTTTTTTCTTTTTCTTTTTCTTTCTTTTAAATCTCTCTCTCATTTAAGAATAAGATAGCATCCACAACAATAATAAATTTATAATCATATAAATTAGGGAATTAGACATTTATTAGCATTAAGGAAAATAATGTTGCAGCAAAATATTATTCAAAGTTAATATAGCCATAAAAGATAATAATTATTCATGAGTGTTCAAGTTCAAGTCATCAATCTCCACTACAAAGTGATATAGCCCCTAGAAGTTCTTTATTCCCATGTTCTTCAATTTATTAGCTAGAGGTGGAATGTAGACTTTTATAGCTATGAGCAATTAATCTGATTCTATATGCCTATGCTTCATTTGAGCCAACTTTTCTCTCCATCCAGTCAAGAAGCTCGGGAAGGATTTATCAGGTATTTGCTTTATATTCTATAATTCTTGAAAAGAGACTTCAAATTGAAATTCAATCCATATTGCTTAATGAAGGCTGAATACAACTCCCTCTAGTCTTATTGAACATGTGCATCTAGAGTGTAGTACCGCTTAACAGCAGTTCCTTCCAAGGACATTAGGAATTGCTAAATAATTTGATACTTTATAAACCCAATGGCTTTCATATAGGTGATGCACTGTTTCACATGTAGGTGAGAATCATCAATGCCAAAGTACTTCATATCTAAGAATTTAAACTTCAAAGTCAATGACTTCTCTTCCTCCAAATCCAGGTTGGCAAAGTCATAACTGAGCCTGTTCTTTCTTACTGTAGTTTGCAGCTCATCCATTTACTTTTTTTATGTCTTTTACCCATTGTGGTTTAGTTAGATCTTCCATAGCTTTTAGTTTTCCTTTAAGCGGTTCGCTAATTATAGTTCAGGTTTCAAAGTCTTGTTGATCAACGAGTCTCTTTCCTACTACTTTGGCAACCATGTCTCTGAGCATTTGTTGCATCTCATCCCTGATTTCTTTTAAAATTTATTCCTTAAAAGATTCAAGATCAAAATTAGAAGGTCCCAACATTCTACTCTCTTATGATGTGGTCTTAATTGATTAATTGGATACTTGATAGTGGTGAGTCAAACTACCCTTAGTATAATTCCAATAAGAAGAAACTAATGGTTATAAATATTGCATTTTCTAAAAAAACAATGAGTGTCATGTATGCATGATATGCAGGTTATTTACAATTTTTTATGTATATACAAACAAACATATCATATAGTGAATCTTTCTAACCTTATTCCTCCTACACATGTGTTTATTAGTGAGTCTTGTCCTAAAATTTTTGGTCTGGGTTTCAATTATCAACAAAGGATAACAAAATCAATGTGTAAATACTCTCTCAAGGTGAAAATAGCAAATAAATAGTAAATTTTATAAATAAAACCAAAGTTCAATATAATAGGCCCTAATAGGAAGGGAGGGCCCAACCTAAAATATTCCATCATTGCTGGGCTTGGGCTTTATAAATAAGACCACTATATGGCATTAAACACATGCATTTTGGGTAACAACCAAAGGGAAGTTCCTAAAATAACTACATGGGTTGAATTTTGGGTAAAGGCTTAGGTTTCTACAACATTGCATTAGTCCAAAATGTCTCCCCACTTAAGGGTCCAAGTGACAAAGGATTAACATATCATGTGATTGACAATAGCCATATACACCACCATCAAGTTTGAATAAAATACAGGCAACAATGCAACGACTACTATCAAGTAATTTGAGTCTGAGTGCACAATATATGAAAAGGTGTTGTGAATACTAATGGAGTCGCCACTGTAGGCGATGGAGTTCAATGCGCACCCAAGTCTTTGATGACCATGACACTGTTTATGCTCAGGGCCTGTTAGGGAATACAATCATGGGCTATAAGTTTTAGACTAGAGATGGAGTTGCCACCTGAGTGAAATTCAAAACACACTATACAACAACTGAATCCTATGGAGATCCCTAGCAACCATCCTCAAAGACCGAATTTAGAAACTAGGTATGGGCTTTTGGAGTACCCACCCAACTTTGCGGTTGGCATTAGTTTGTGTTTCATGTTTTATTATTTTTAGTTACTTAATTATTTCTTTATGCACATGAAAAAATGCAGTTTCCTTCAAAAAAATCTCTAATTTTATAATTAAGTTCAAGTTTGTCAATTAGTCCCATTTTCATGCAATTTTGATTTGGTCGATAGCATGCATCACACAATATATACATTCATTCGTAATACATAAATAAATAAATAAATGCACACACAAAAAATGAGAGTTGAAAAATGATACAACTCTTATTCACACATAAATAAAAATAAAATAAAATAAAAGAGCAAAAATTAAATTAAATAGTAGCTAAATGCTACTATTTTACTCATCATTCTGAAATAAAATTTAAATTAGTCCTCCAAAAAATAAAATAAAACCTATAAGAAGAGACAAGTAGTTAGTTAATGGAAAATAGATTTCAACGAAATAAAATATTAGGCTAAAATGATGCACAAAAGTATAGAACTTGACTCTGATACTTAATCCATTTATAGCCAACAAAATATTAAAACTAGATCACGTTAAAACTAAAATAAATCAAGAACAAAAATCAGATTCAATCAAGACAAATTGTTGGAATTATCCAAAATGCATAAAAGTAAGTCTAATAGAATAAACTACAATTGAAAGGTGTCAATATGCCTAAAAATTAAATAAAAAATAATAAAATAATAAAATTGAAAACCTAAGAAGACACAAATTTAAATTAATAGAAATTGAACCTAACAACATGAAAATAAAAAATACATAATATAAATTAATCAAGGCTAGTAATAGATGTATTCCAGAACTGTAAAATAAAAAAAAAAAGGTACAAATCTAAAAAAACATACGAAAACCCTAACACTGTGTTAAGAACTATTCCGAGCATACACTAAGGCATCACCCTAATACACTAAAGCGAGTAAACGATGCCTTTATATGAACTAAGGCGTCACCTAAATGAACTCTGATATTGAACAAAATGCAACCTCTAAAAAATAATTTTTTAAAAAGAAACCAAGCTTTTAAAATCCACAAATACGAAGTTAATTATTCAAATGTCATCTAATCAATAACACATAATCATATAAACCTCCATTTGTTCAAGAATTATGTGAAGATGTTGCAAAAGAATAAAGAATATAAAAAAAAAGATTAACAGAGGTTGTTGTATATGTTAGAGTTTGGTACCCCATCTTCGGTCCTCAAAAAATTTCTATATCATTGCAATGGACTCCAAAAAGTGTACAGCCTGAGTTCAATCACCATTTTGAGTAAAATGACCCCACGATATTCCTGTTGCATGTCGCAAGTTACAACATGCAACATTTCTCATTTCTTTAAATATGCAAATTGCCATGTCACATTTCTTAAAGGGTATGTTTACTAATTGCGATTGTTGTTTGAGACTAAAAACAAAGCATTTTGATTTTTTCTTAATATTTTTTGAAGGAAAAAAAAATTATTTACATGTTTTTTTGGATTCAAAAAGCAAATTTGAAAATTCTTTAGAATTTAGAATGAGAAACCTCTTGCATATAGAATTCTAACACTATTAGTATGATTTTTTTAGTATAGCTAATTCTTTTCTGTAATAGCATAAATAATAGGTTAAGACTAACCTAAACGTCTTTTACTCTTCAAACATGTAAGATGTAGAGGAATTTCCAGGATAATGCTGTTTTGCTCTTTTGAGTTCTTAATATAATTTCTAATATTAAAAAAAAAAATTAAATCTCTTATCAGTTCAAAATGATAGTATATGATTTCGTACACAAGCATTATAAGCTAGTTGTATGCTCCACAAGTTGCTTTTGTCATGGTTCTTATTATAACAATGGAATATTCACGTGGCACTACATTACTTGATAGAATACTTTATATATTAAATATACAAAAGAGATGAGTTCAAACACAGATACACAAAAGAAATCCACCAACCACCCATTACATGTATTCTCTAGAATTAGTTAAGTAGGCACCAAATCTGCAAAGAGCAAAAGATAGACCATCCTTCTCTCAAATGGAGCAATGTATTGATCATGTTTGATGAGAAGCAACTCAGCAAGCTGAAAAAATGAACTAAAATCTGTTGGAAAATTTCCCCTCCCTATGTAACCCAGGGGCAACTCAGCAAGATAAAACAAATATCGGCACACCACAGATGTTGGCCGAGAAGCAGAGACCCAATCTTCGAACACCAAATGCTATGCATACAGGAAGATTACCTCATTACAATTACAAAATCCATAAATTTCATATAACTTTCTGTATTAACCGATTCTGATATTGGGAGTACATGTTTAATTTATCTATGCCATTGAACTGCAACAGGCATATCATGCAGCACTACAGAAATTTCAAACATGTAAAAGAACAGGTAAAGAAGACCAGATTAAGGTAAAAAAACTCCGAGAGCACAACTTATAACTAAATATCGAAAGGCATTTTTTTTTTTTTTTGTTCTCTCTTTTTCCACTTGCATTGAAATGTAACTACAAAAATTACATGTACAAAATGCAATTTGTTGGACAGATATTGTACAATTGGCATCATGGGGCATTTTCATTTCTGAACACCCAAAAACAAGAAATGTATACATGTACCGCTCACCCAAGATATAATTCTGTTTTGAAGACAACAATAAAAGCCATCATGTCTCTTTCAACTTGTCCTTTACCAAGGGAAGTACCAATCGCTTTTGAAATTCGACTAGCACTTCCATTACCACATTAGTGGCCACTTTCAATCATCCTGTCGAGACTACTGTCCTTTCTACGTTGATAAATGGACTTCCAGTGAGCGATCTCCTCTCTGAAGAGAAAAGAATTCTCAGCCTAACTTTTTCTCAAAAAGTCAATAATAAAAACTAATCGAGAATGTGAACCCATAAACTTCCTTTTAAATTACTAGTAAGAGAATGGAAAAATAACTTCATGTAGTATTAAATGTTGGGCCAGATGCTATCAAATTGGAAAAAGAATGCATGAGACATATACATAGAGATCAACAATATGGACTGAAATTTCTCCATGCTAGCAGAAACATAAGGGAGAAGTATGAAATTTTAACATTGAAGGTCAAGTGTGAAAAATCTGAGCTCAGTGATTGTTAGGGCACACAATCTTCTCTGTTCTCCATAACCAAAAAAAAAAACAAAAAAGCATAAAATTATTTCCAATATTTATAAATGGCGTAACATAACTGTAGGACCTCAGCACATTTGACCAAATATTGGCTTCACTTGATTAAAAAAAAAAAGACAATAAAAAAATAGTTGCATTTCTAGAAAATAATAAGATCAAGTCAGTTGTTGAGTGTTTTTCAGCATTTCGAATCAAATAACATGCATGAAATATGGACTTTTTTTTTTTGTTTACTAAAAACCATAAGAATAATAAGAACCTGAGACAGCTTTGAATTGAATCGTAATGAAGAACAGCAACAACTCTTCGCTTCCTTTCTTTCCAGGAACCTCTACTATGTTTAACAACTGGCAACTGTTTGATCCCTTTGGCCTCCATTAGTTCCTTGGCAATTGCTAAATCAGTGTCCGGATAGCAGGTCAACAATCCACGACCTTGTCCTCTGTAGCTTATCCCTCGGGTACATACAGAGGAAACAAGACAGGTATTCGCCTGTAGTCAACAATATAAACAACTTGCATATCATTCAAGAGCGTAAAATTACAAGCTTAGGCAGAAAGAAGATGTATGTATCCATGAAATATAGCATTTATTTGCAATCATTTTATACTGCACGTCTAAACAGTCCACAATCTTTTCCTTTGTAGCTTATCACTTGGGTACATACATAGAAAACAAGACAGGTACTTGCCTGTAGTAAACAATGATAAGCAACTTGCATATCATTCAAGAGAGTGGAAAGGTAAAAGCTTAGGCAGAAAAAAGTTAATGTATCAATAAAACAGAGCATTTACTTGCAATCACTATATAAAATGAGGCTAAGTTGTTAAGGTGGGTGAGTGAAAACCTGTAATTTGTGTGATAAAAATTTGTGTGTGGAAGTTGGTAAGAACACAGAAAGGAGGGGGGGTCAGAAATCATGGTAAAACAATGACTCCATGTTCAGTAATATCATGGCACAGCAAGCACCCACTTAATAAACCATAAAGAATTTAACCTCCATCCTTACATACATCTTTAATTGCTGAATCACCTACAGTGGCCTCGTTAGAGTTAGTAGAAAGCCGTCTAATGTCACCGTATGTTAGAATTCCCTCCAGTAAATCTTCATCATCCACCACAAGCACACAATTCTGATTGCTGTTGTGCATGCAATCAACAGCTACTTTTAATGTTGAAGACCCTACAACCTTTACATAGTTTTTAGACATGGCCCGAAAAACCTAAAATTGGCAGCATGAATTAGGCCTCAGATAATAGTGCATTAAAGCTGGAAAAAAATCAAAAAAGAAATACAATTAGTGATAAGACGAAATAATTCAAACCTTCAAGTCTTCTAGAAATAAATCTTCATTAATTGCTTCATGATCAGAAGCATTTTCTATGATAGAAAGTTCTAGACCACCTCCATCTTCAATTCTTCTCCATATGTCATTTTTGTCTTCAGAATTTGAAAGAGAGGAATAGCCCCTCGTCAAAGAACGTTTATCAGATGCTTCATTCTCCTTTCCCTGGTTGGTTACAGAAGGAACCCATATTGCTAATCCAACAGCACCCTACTTGCAAATTTGAACAGGAAGTTAACATCAATATCAAATGAGTTTCATGTCATGGTACATACAAAGCCTACTGGATAGAGAATAAAGAAGAGCCACAACAATAGCAGCAGCCACTTGTTGAAATTGAATAAACAATTAAATAGAGGGAAAACAATAAGTCCTATCCTAACCTTTGGGCCAATTATCAATGAATCCTATTTTTATAATCATTTTAATTTGCTTCTTCAACTTTACGAGTTATGTCAATTCTATCCAATTTTATTTTTAAAATCTAATTATATTTTCAAAAATTACCTTTAGATTCTTATAAAATAAATTTGACACTTGCTAAAATTTTATCCTCTTTTTCTTACAAAAAAATATATATATAAAAAAAATACTTTCAAGTTCTAATCTTACCACTTTTGAAATAAAATCAAAAATTAATTTCTAAATATTTTCATAAATTTTCAACTTTTCACTCAAAAATCTTATATTTTAATTATTTTAAAATTCACTTCTCAATTTTCAACCATGTTATTTAAAAATATTTCTAATAGGAATTGAACAAAAAAAAAGTATGAAATGGAAAAAAAAAAAGAATTTTGAGGCACTAAAAATATTAATAAAGAATATTAAAAACATTTAATTTTTCTGAAAAAAATGAAGGAAAAAAAACTTTTTAAAAATTTTATTATTGTTTATAGTGATAGTTAAAAATGCATACTTTATACCTTTTATTTTTATCAATATTGATATATATAATAAATCGATTTACAAGTTGTGACTTTTTTCCTTATTATTTTTATTAATTAATACAAAAGAATAAAATTTATTTCAATGATCTAATTATATTTTCAAACATTACTTTTAGATTCTTATAAAATAAATTTGACACTAAAATTTTTATCCTCTTTTTCTTTCAAGAAAAAAATAAAATATAAAAAATACTTTCAAGTTCTAATATTACCACTTTTGAAATAAATTCAAAAATTAATTTCTAAACATTTTCATAATTTTTCAACTTTTCACTCAAAAACCTTATATTTTAATTATTTTAAAATACACTTCTCAATGTTTCATGTTATTTAAAAATATTTCTTATAGGAATTGAACAAAAAAAAATTATGAGATGGAGAAAAAAAAAGAAGAATTTTAAGGCACTAAAAATATTAATAAAGAATATAAAAACATTTGATCGAAAAAAATTTAAAAATTTTATTATTGTTTATAGTGATAGTTCAAAATGCTTACTTTATACTTTTTATTTTTATTAATATTAATATATATAATAAATCGATTTACAAGTTGTGACTTTTTTTCCTTATTATTTTCATTTATTAATACATAAAAAGTTAAATTTTATATAAAAATTTAAAGATTAATTTTTGAGTTTATTCCGATAGTAAAATAATCAAAATTTAAGAATATTTTTCACATTTTGTTTTTTCTTTAGAAAAAAAATTAATAAGTGTTAAATTTATTTTATAGAGATCTAAAGGTAACTTTTGAAAATACAATTAGATCCTTGAAATAAACTTAGATAGAATTGACACAACTCATAAAGTTAAAAGAGCAAATTGAAATAACTTCAAAACTAGAATATAATTGATAATTGGCTCTAAGTTTAGAATAGATCTAATCATTTTCCCTTAAATAAATAAATTTGTAATATTGCAGATACATAATGCAAAAAAGATGACTAAGACTTTCATTAGAAATCAAGTCATTATAGGTGCACATAAAGCTATCTCTATATCGCTCCATTGCATATGGCCCTTCTCTAGTTGTTTTATTCAGATTTCAGTAGTATACTAACATGGGGCACATATGATTGAACAATAAAGAACCCATTTTATTGTGCAATCGCTAATCAAGGCATGCAGGTATTTAGCAGTGATGGTATGCATGCTTGACCTATTTTATTAAAACTGAGAAAAAGTTAAGCTAAATTAGAAAAATCACCATGAGGGGGAGAATAATCCTGTAGTCTTTTGTCAACTCGAACAGAAGCAGAACCGATGTCAATGGCACTGAACAAACTGAAGCTAATGTAGCAGCCATTCCTACCTGCATCAAAGAAAAATTATTTTAATCAAATTAACCAACATCAAGGTAGCTTTGCCAAGCAAGATGAACAAATTGATAAAACAAAAATGCTAAAATTTTATCAACAAAATAATTTACCAATGCATATGCCTGTGGCTGAGCAATAGCAGCATTTCCAGGAATGGCTGAATTAATAACTTCTGCAGCTGAACCCCCAAATACAGCACCAATAGCGGCACCAATCATCAAACTTGGTGCATAAAGGCCACCCACAAGTCCTGAACCTTTGCATAAAGCTGTTGCTACAACTTTGGCTACTGCTAGTTGAGTTAACAACCAGATTCCTGGAGCTGAAGCACTATTCCCAGTATGCAAAATTTCTTCAACATTTGTGAAACCCCAGTATAATATCCCAGGATACCTGAGAGCTATTACCCCAGCTCCTAACCCACCTAGAGCAGGACAAACAACAGGAGGAAGGCCAAATTTTTCCTTGATAAATTCAAATGACTTGGTGAACCAAGAGACCAAGCGAGTAAATGCCACACTCACAACACCACATAGCATGCCTAGGATCAGGTATAGAGGTAATTCTGCAAAGAAATAACAAATTTATATTTGAAAAACTAAAAAACAAATGTACAGCAATTTCAGAAAGAAAAGAAAAATTATGTCTTCATTGATGTCTCCCATGTTGTAGAGAGAGAGAGAGAGAGCAAACACATTATGTGTTCATCGATGTCCCATATGATGCAAATTACATCAAAATCAATTCGTCAATGCAAGTACAACTTTCCCGCACTGCTACATCCATAAAAGATGGCCTATGGCCTCAAGGCCAGGTTAAAAACAACTCTAAGAATGCCAACTCAAGGGCTAAAAGTAACCTAATCCACACACAAATATAACAATGCATACATGCAACAGAAACCCGGGCATATTATAAAAAAAATACATGTCAGACACAGTATTATCAAAGAATAGAAACAAATTAATAGAAATCATACCAGCAGCAGATTTCAAATCATAATGCGGCACTGTAAAAGCTGATTGTGTACCAAGCAAAACATTTGATACAGTTGATGATATAACAGAAGCCAATATTATCATTGCAGTTGTAAATGGAGGAGAATTTTCAGCACGGCGGGGCCTCAACACAGTTTCAATAGCAAAGAAACAACCAGCAACAGCTGCATTAAAACCTGAAGGAGAAAAGGAGGGAATGGACCAACAGAATGAGTGAACCATACCAAGTATTTCAATGGTAGAGATGATTTAATGAAAAGAGAAGCAGGAACCATCAATCCAAATTAACTTAACTACTTTGCAACCACAGCAGGAATTCAACCGCATTTGCTGCCTACTTTATTGTTTACAGAGCCCTACCAACACTTAACAGTGTCAATTAATATTGCATGTTAAAGTGCAAGACAATCAAGAGAAAATGAAATTAAACAAAGAAATACCCAGTCTAAACTGTCCCATGGACTATCCTCCACAGCAACAAATATTGTGGGACACTTTCATAAAAAAAAAATTAAAAAAAAAAGAAAAAACTTTCATAAAAATATCCTGGTTCACTTCAGAGGCAGGTTGGATTCTGACCTCTCTATTAACTTCCAAATATTATTATCAAAGACAAATTTATTCCTTTCTTCAAATCAAACTCTTGCTGTTTTTTAACTGCCCCATACTCTAAATGTACTTCAAGCACTACTCGCAGGCTTTCAATATATAATTTGAAAACTTTAAGGGTTGCACTTTGAAATTTGATATATCAGTAATATTATTCTCCATTTGTCTAAGAGAGAAAAGCTTTTATCTTCCTCTAAGAGATGAATAGATGAACCACCATCTGTTCCTTAAGGCTTTTCCATACATGAGTTTGGTTACTTGAAGGGTAAGTTTCAAAATGTCATCCATAAGTAGTGTACCTTCAACTAAGACATGTAGCATCTCACTCCTATTAAAATGATGACCACAATGGACTCTAATTATTAATAAATACAGAGATCATGCAATTGTTACTCTTCCTAAATATGAACTCTAAGAGACTCTAGTTTTAGGTTATGCCCACTAAATGGCCTGGACCAGCGTATATTGGCTCATGAAACTACAACTGCATGGGGGAGCATGCAACGTTACGACAACCAAAGAAAAAATGGAAGCAGAAATAATCAATGGAAAAATTATGACCCAATAAAGACTGAAAAATGAAAAAACATGAAAAATATAGAGTACCTGAGGCAATTCCAGCAGCTGCACCAGCTGCAACAAGAGTGATCTCCCTTTCTCTGTTGTTTTCCATCATTAACAACATTCCATTAGCACATGATTTTCCAATATCTACACTAGGGCCTTCAGGACCTAAAGAACAACCAGTACCAAGAGTAACAGCAGCCTGAATAGCTTTTATTGTGGGGAAGACTCCTGCAACCAAATCGATACCTTGTCTTTGGGAAGAACTGGTCTGCCTTATTTGATCTAGTATTTCCACTACACCATGCATCATTCCAACAATAACTCCCCCAGTAACTGGAACCAAAAGAATCCGATGCCAAGTGTTGGCCAGTCTTTGTACACGGAGCCATGAAGCACCTTCATTAGGAGTTCCAGCCCACGCCCATTCATGGATTACATGAACCTAAACGAGCGGTATCAACCATCAAAAAAAAATTGGGCACAATGGTATCAGGTAGGAGCAAGCAAAGACCAGAGCCATCTTCCAAATTCCAACACAAATCTCAACAGCATTTCAAAAGCAAAAAATGCAAGCAGCAGTTATCATATATGGAATCAATCAACAAACATAAAATTAAAAATTGTCACATAATTGAACAGATTGATATGTTTAGATCAAATTATGGAAAGCAGCAACAACAACAGACTCCATTAATTGAATCAGATTGATAATTCACAGATCTAGATCGAACCAAAAACCAAAAAAAAAAAAAAAAAACTAACCCCTTTATTAAAAGCAGCAACACAGAGACCAGAAGCGAGACCAAGAAGGCAACCAATTAGAAGCAAAACCCATTCGGGAGGTGCACTATCGGCAAGAACATCATCATCAACAACAACAGCAGGAGCAGCATCAACAGTCTTATTATGATTGTGATTATGAGAATGAGAACGTTGACGAGGGCTATCTATGTTATCACTATTAATATTAATATTATTATTATTATTATGAGAATCAAGAGGCTTATAAGTAGATAATCGGCGACCAGATAAACCTCGATCCAAATGTTTAAAGAATAGATCTTTAATTATACTATTGCCGGAACTGCTCGTCGTCGTCGTTGCTGTTGTAAATTGACCTTCTAAATCATCGTCGTCATCGAGTATCGTATCGTCGCGGTTTCCATTGACGTCGTCTGTTGATCGTAATAATGAAAGACCGTCGTCGCTGTACTGTCCTCGTCTTTCTCCGTCTCCCATATTTTTTTTTTAATGTCCAGAAATTATGATAATTGCCATAGTTATTAAGTTTGGGTGTCAGAGCTTTTGTTTTGTTTTGCACTGAGATCACAAAGGAGGAGGGAGATGAGACGAGATGAGATGCGGAGTGTTTGTTTTAGGCAATCTGATTTATATTCAGGGCGTTCAACAGAATCGTAGAAATGGTGAAATTTTTGCTTCTTTGCTCAGCTTTTCCTTTCCTTTCCTTTTCTTTTCTTTTCACATCAAACAAACGTACAATTCCCGGATTTTCTTTTTTAATCTTTTTATTATTTTCTTACACTAAATTTTAAAAAAAATTCTTCTTACAGCCTCCTGGAAAATATTTTTTTCAAAAATATTTTTTTATTTTTTAATATTTGTATTATCTAACAAAAATAAATTTAAAAAATAATATACCAATAAAAAAATTACTTTAAAATAAAAAATAATTTCATGTAAAAATATTTTATAATACCTTTTTCAATATCATCTTTCTTCATTTATTTCTTTCCCTTTATTTTTTAATATTTTTCTCTTCTTATTTATTATTTTTTTAGTATTACAATCAAACATAGAAAATTATTTTTTTGAAGAAAAAAGTATTTTCTAAAGATAAAATATTTTTCACAATCAAATGGAGTCAATTTATTTTGCAACGAAATAACTTGAGCTTCTTATTCGAAAGAAGATAAAAAAATAATTAATAATAATAGTAAATTATCCTCTACAAGGAAAAATATATTATTTTTATTTGAATAAAAATTATTAAAACATTTAGGGTTTTATATGAAAATAATTATATAAAATATCATATTCTAAAGAATATTTTGATATTATTTAGTTGTTGACATAATTTATTCATGAATTTAGGTTAATTAGTTTATTCATTTGTTAATTAATTAAAAAATAAGGTTAATTAATTTGTTTTTAGTACAATTTTTGCTAAAAATTATTTTTTAATTTTTAAATATTTTATGAGTTTATCATGGATTTGAGTTTTATTATAATAGTTTTTTATTATTAGTTTGGATACAAATAGTTTCCAACCAATAAAATAGTGTCAAGAAAATAAAAATAAAAAGTTAAAGGAAAAGTGAAAAATAATGCAGGTGAAAAAAATACAAATTTAATTTTTTTTACTACAAACTTATAATTTAATTCCTAACTTACGGAATACCTAAAAAAAAGTATTTTATTATAAGGAACTCAAGGTTTTTATGCATATTTAAAATAGCTCTATTATATAAAAATTACATAATTTAGTCATTTACTAATAAAAATAAAATAAAATTAATTAAAATATAATTTTAATTTGATAAAAAATCTATTTTCTATTTTAATTATGTTAACTTCTATTTTATCTCTAATAAAAATTAAATTAATTAAAATATAATTCTACTTTAATTAAAAGTATGTTTTCTATTTTATTTAGGTTAACTTATATCTTATCTCTATCAAAATTTTCAATTTAATTGAAAGTATATTTTCTATTTTAATTAGATTAAAATCTATTTTATCTCAAATAAAAATTAATTTAATTAAAATATAATTCTAATATAATTGAAAGTATGTTTCTTATTTTAATTATGTTAACTTCTATTTTATATTTGACAAAATTAAATTAAAATTTAATTCTAATTTAATTGAAAGTATATTTCCTTTTCTAATTAGATTAACTTCTATTTTATTTCTAATAAAAATGAAATTAATTAATATAAAATTCTAATTTATTTGAAAGTATGTTTTCTATTT